>OMMV01192908.1:0-22612 GCA_900302635.1 Chatrabus melanurus
GTCATAATTTCACGCATTGATGTTAAAAAAAATGTTGGATATAATTTACACCTCTTGTCAGTCATATCAGATGTCAGCTGTTCAAGCCGTGGATTATTTTGACGTCCAGACGGAACGCCGTTTAGTGTCACCTCTCTGACAGCCCGCCACTAAAATGTAAGTCATTATCATGCATTTATGTCATTACTATGCATGTATGTTATTATTATTATTTCTGAACGTCAATTATTATTTCCTAAAATACAGTGTGGACATTTCTTGTAATTGTGGGGGTTTTGAGGGACCCCCCCCCTCTGACCCCCATCTGATCCTCACAGGGGGGGGCGGACTGTACCAAGCGCGACACAAATGGAGAACGGTGCAGGTTGAGTTTTAGATGGGTTTGCGCCACTGGGACGCCTGTGGGAGTAATTTGAGAGTGAATATGTCGAGCAAATTTTTTTGGACATGTTCAAAATTCCAGCGACACGAGAGCGAGGCCCTGCGACTCACGCGAGGAAATTGAGACGCCCACGCGGACGCCTCAGGACATTCTGGGGACTCCCTCGCGAATGCCATTCGGAATTTGTCACCACCACTTGCAGCCCAGTGTGATAGGGGCCTTACACTACATTCTGAGGAATCAGGAGGTTCTGAGCTTTACATCAATACTAACTTTGTCTGCATAGACTGAGTATAAATATCAGCCAACACATTTTATTATTATACTAGTAAAATGTTTTAAAGAGTTTTTCCTTACCACTGTTGCCATTGTGCTTGCTCAGGGGGTGGGTAAGGTTTGACCTTATCCTTGTGAAGCGCCTTGGGGTGACTATGTTGTGATTTGGCGCTATATAAATAAATTGAAATTGAATAATAATTTATGTTTTTTTTGTTATGTTCTTGTGTTGTTTGTGCTGCTGTTGTGCACTTTTTGTTTGAAGCTAACCATTTTGTTCTTGGACTGTTGATTTTATTTTTTTGAGCTGAAATTATTAATTGATAAGTTGATTTATAGAAAGATAATCAATCATATGTTGTTGAATAACAAAATCAAATTGACATTCTCTAGTTTAAAGCCAAGGGGACGGCCACGCTTCACCTGGCTGCGGCAGATAGTTGGTTATTTTAGAGATGTGGGGATGGACCGGTTGTCTGCCTGGGTGGTTGCCATCCAGGACCCAGGGCGGATCTGTGGATCGGTGGATGCGGCAAAGCGTGGCATCAGCGCATACTACCCAGACTTGACTTGACATTTTACTAAACCCTTTCATCCACCACAGCTTTTCAGAGGACCGCCGCGAGTTGACATATAACATCTCATCCTCGACTTAATATTACATTTAAAGCAAGTACATACATGAGGTTTGCGATGAAATATTTTGATCATATAAAAACCAAAGCATCACCCAAAATATTTAGGCTTTAGATCTTGAAGTGCTGTAATTAAGAGACATTTTTCCAGTTTACAGATTTTCGGATGTGATATCTAATTTGAAGGTGAAAAAAACACTAATAAAAATCAATATTTGCTGAGAAACTAAAAACTACACATACTCATAATGACTCACACAAGAAGAAGAAGAACGAAAAAAAAACAATCAGTTTTGAATAGAAGAAAAGGAACTGCAACATCACTTTGCCATTTTCACTAAAACCTCAACTTCACAGCAATAAAATGGTTCCATTTGTCAAAACATTGAAAACATTTCAACAACAACAAATTTCCCTCAAACATGTTTTTTATGCTGGAAGGTTATTAATAACTACATGGCTGGCTTCTACATTTTTCAAAATAACTGATAAGACCCAACCAGTACTTTAATATAAAACCTCTGATCGAGCAAGAACAACCCATCTCTTTTTTCATATTTTTAAAGTGCCTGTAAAGCAAATTCAGAGATTTGCTTCAAAACTCATTATATATGTTAGAAATGCTTTGCTGATTACATGTTAAAATGTTTTCTACCATGTGTATTATTTTTATTTGGAGTTTGACTGGATTTCTGTGTTTCACCACAGATTTTTGGTGGGCGGTGGCTTAAGCTGAACCATATGACGCACTACGGGTTCACTTGCTGAGGCATTAGTATCCGCCTATATAAAGCTGGAGCCAATTTGAATCTCTGCTCTGGAGCAGTAGGTGGCGGTAATGCACCTTTTACACGGGTTGCCAACTGCCATTAAACAAGGAGAAGAAGAAGAAAAATAATCTTTTGTAATATCGCTCAAACTTTGAGTTTTGTAAAACAACATTTGTACTAATCCCACTGTTTGTTTTTATTTCTTTAGTTTCCTTTCAAATGATGTATTGTTGTCTACTATAGAACTTTTTTTTTTCATCAAGCTGACTGTTTGTATGTTCTGTGAAAAAACCTTGCCCCCACACCTTCCCTCTCGCCACGTGATTGGGGCGTGGTTTCAGTGCCTTGAGTCAAACACGCCCACACTGTCAGACAGCAGAGACCGAGAGGGAACACTGCTCATTTTTATACGATTTTGAAACCTAATTTTATGTACTTAGCGATATTTTTAATCATTAAAATTCGGCTAGGTGGTTAATAACATTTTTTTCTGAGGTTTAACAAAACACAAATTGGATTTCATTTTACAGGCACTTTAAATGCACTTACACAAAATATTAAAACTATCCTTTGCACATTTGTTGGTTAAAAAAAAAAACTTTTGACAGCCTGGACAATCAGTCAAACAACAAATTTGATACGTGATTGACAAAAAGGTGTGAAACATTCGTTGGCATCAGTTTTTCAAATGAGGATTTCTATTTTACATTGTTGCCAATTAAACATAATGAGGTTTTGAATTGTTTACTCAGATTAAAAGAAAATGATGACGGACAGTTTTCTTTTTGATATTTCAATATACAAGTAATTAATTGAAAAGGAATTATCAGATTAATCTACAATAGAATTCTTACATGTAGCATCAGTTGCAACAACTAAAAATGTGTGCGCTAGACAAACAAAAGAAAAAAGAAAACTTGCCCGGTAACTTGATAAAAACTCAAAAATTGAGATTGAAATCCAAACTATCTGCTCGATCTGTTCAATCCATATCTAAGCAGCCTCCAGAGTTCAATCTTTTGTCCTGCTTGGCTTCGAAACAAGAGCGTGCTGAGTGCAGTTCACTGACATTAAATCATTCTGGGTATCGGAGTTCAATTGCTTTATCTTCCACTTACTGCCAACACTGAAAGCTGCCACGTTCTACACCTTTCAACCCGCTGACTTCCCACTGAGCTGTTCACATGGCAGAAGTAGCCAAGCGAGGTTGTGCTGCACATCTCCCAGGTGTGAATATTTAAAAAAAAAAAAAAAAAAGCATGCACACTCAATCATATCACGCCAGATAAACAACTGCAACGAGAGAGGGTTCAGACTCCTGCAAGGTCGCCGAGCTGTTTGAATAATTCACTTTAAATATAAAACCTTCTCAGCTCCACAAAAGCTATTTTACAGAGTGTGAAGCTTAATCAGTTTATCAGCTGAATTACTGAACCTAATCAGTTCGTTAGAGCCGATATTTCAAAACGCAAATGCAGAATCTGAAAGTTATCACAGACCAAAAACATTAACTGTCACAAGTTGCTTTGTTGTTTTATTAAATACAGACGGTGTCACATAATTCCAGCTCCGGATCTCTTCAGTTTGAGACGAAAGGTCACGTCCCTGCTGCGTTAGCTTATCTTCTTTCATTCATATGCTACGGCAGAAACAAAGTGATGACGGATACAAAATAAGAAAATTGGAGAGAAGGCTCTTTGGCTGCTAGCAGATCATTTAACGGTCAAGATCTGTCCTGCCAGATCGCCAATTTTCTTTACACAAGATTTTTCAAATGCCATTTTTACAAACTGTGTTTGAAACCTGTCAAGTGTTAAAGTGACATTTGAAGCTTCATTCATTATAATGTTGTGACAGCACCGCCTTAGCATTTCATAAAATAAAGAGAGTCAAAGCAGGGGGGAAAAAAAACTGACTTTCTTCTCCAGATATATATATAATATTTTTGAGCGTTTTTTTTTTTTTTTTTTGCATTTAGCTATGAGACCCACAATAATTATTGTCAAAATTTACTCCATGAAACTTTAACAATAATTTACCTTTACTGGTGTGTGATTACTGACTCTACAAATGTAGATTAATTTGTCTCTAAATTCCCTTTTTTTTCATAGTAGTACAAACTGATTATAAATTCCATCTGTGTATTCATTTTACATAAATGTCAGTGGCCCACTCTGGAAAACTGCTACAACAGTCAAATCATGTCTACTGAGAGCATATGATAGTTTTGGAGCATTTGTATAATAATTTATTTGGAACACTGGTCTGGCAAAATTTTTTGAAGATTTTGTCTTGGAGTCTAAAATCAGAATAAGAATTTACTTTTTTCATAGACTCGAGGATTCATCGAATAAAAAAAAAACAGATAATTGATAATGAAATAAAGCTGAATTTAGTGTTCAATTAATCCCCTGGTACGGCCGATGCCAAAGATTCCTGGAGAGATTGTCCAAAGAAGCGCACGTTTACTAAAGACATAATAACACGCTTAATGGACAATCAAAGGTAATTAAAAGCATCCTTTTTGTCTTTAGATGAAACAAAGCGAATGGGTTAGGGGGGCCTATAATACTGTAATTAAAGTTAATTTTTGCAACAAAAAAAATTGAATTCATCACTTTATTCTTTTGGGGGAGGGTACGTGCATATATGCATGTGTGTGCAGGCGTGACGTGTGCATGTGTGGCGTGCATGCGTGGTGTGCATGCGTGGCGTGCAAAAAAGATAAACACCCTCAACCATCCTGGCGTGCATGCATGCAGTCAGGATGTTTGAGGGTGTTCATCTTTTCTCAATACAAGTGGGGAAGGGGGGGGGCGGCGCTCCAAGGAAATAAGGTTGGTTGAATTAATCCACAAGTAGTGCAACATAAAATTAATCTATTTTTGCTATTCTCATGTTCCTGCTTCTCAAATATAATGATTTGTTGCTTATTTCTGCTGTGCATCAGAGAAATTAACTCATTTTTTGGACTGTTGTGAAATAAAAGAAATTAGGTGCAAAACTGCTTCATACTCAAAAAAACTAAACAGCCAACTGCTGAGCAAAGAGGATCTATTGATTAGACATTATAGGGTTATCTTTATTATTTGACTGTCTGCAGGAGAGCCAGCGCTCTAACAGTGGAATCACTTAACATTATTCAGGTTTTCTTGCCTCTGGGGGGTAAAAAAAAAACTACAACAACAAAAAACAAAAACACAATTATCTTCACCAGGTCTGTTTGCAGTCCAAATGAAGCCCGCCCGTATCGCCGCTTCAGGCTACTTTCAGCTGTCACACAGAGATGTGTTGGTTCTCCCTGTTTGCACTGTAAACCAATCATTTCCTAGAGAGGATCCTTTAATATTATTCAAATCATCAGCAAGGTCACCGGAGGGGAAGTGGAAGTCAGCAGATAAGCAGCTCTGCTTCGTCCTCTTTGGCCATATGCTTGAGCGGACGCACCCCTGGCCCCCTTCAGCGTGCACAGCGGTGCTTCCACGTGCAGATCAATTTGTTTGCAGCGCTACAGTTTCTCTCTGAGATATCTGCAAAACACTGGAGCATCTGCTGTGTGTGTTTGCACGCTGCTGCAGCATGTCTTATTTGGCAGAGTTATCATGGCACTTCTCATACTCATACATCCCCACCAGCACTCTGCACTGATAAAAGACTCCTTTAAGTTCAAAGCACGTCCAAAATCCCCGGCAATGCTCTTTCTCCGGGAGCGGCGCTTCCATTTGGTCCTTATTTTTCCACAACAAACGCACAAGATGCTACGCCAACCTCTCAAATGAAGCAGAGCTGTACGACACAGGCACAATGCGATGGCATTGATTAAATATGTCTAAGTGAGGATCAAATGCAGGTTTTTGAAGTATTCTGTACAGACAGAATCATAAATATTTGGACAGTGACAATTTTTGTAATTTTGATTCGGTGCACGACCACAATCATACTATAATTTGAGAAACGTTTGTTTTTTTGTGTGTGTGTTTTTTGTTCCTCTACTCCTCCAAGGTGATTCGGCCAATTTCCGCCAAACGTGCTGCATGCATGTAGGTTGACCCCACAACTCCCCTTAAAGGGTTTGTTTTGTCAAATGTCAAGGTCATTTGGATCAAAGGTCAAAATCTTGGTTTATCTGTCTGGTTTTTTT
Organism: Chatrabus melanurus; assembly: GCA_900302635.1. Taxonomy (NCBI): domain Eukaryota; kingdom Metazoa; phylum Chordata; class Actinopteri; order Batrachoidiformes; family Batrachoididae; genus Chatrabus; species Chatrabus melanurus. The sequence goes on from OMMV01192908.1 coordinate 6,205, forward strand.
CCACAACTCCTCCCAAGTTCTTTGTCCAATTTTCACCAAGCTTGATATGTGGATGACAGTCCACCCCAGAATTGCCCTTACATACGGCGTACATTGTTTTGGCAAAGGTCAAGGACATTGGGTCAAAGGTCAAAATTATTATCTTCACACCAATGTCCACCAAACCTGTATGTATGTATGTATGTGGGTTCACTGGGGTCAAATGTCAGACTGCCATAACTGTTACTTTCTGCTATTACCTACTGGAGTTAAAGTGACACAAGATGTGCTTGTTGTGATGCCTTTCAGCTTTAATTCAAGGGTTTAAAAAAATAGCACATTTTTATACATTGTTCCTCCATTTTCAGAGGCCATAAATAATTGGATGTACAAACATAATCCATCCATCCTTTTAAGACGTGCAGGTTAGGTGAACCGGTGACTCTAAATTGCAACCTACACTTTGGGAATGAGGTTGCAAGGAGTAGAGGCGGTGCAGGTAGATGAGTTTAAATACTTGGGGTCAGCTATCCAAAGTAATGGAGAGTGTGGTAGAGAGGTGAAGAAGAGAGTGCAGGCACGGTGGAGAAAGGTGGCAGGAGTGATTTGTGACAAAAGTGTGTCTGCAAGAGTGAAAGGGTAAGTTTACAAGATGGTAGTGAGACCAGCTATGTTGTATGGCTTAGAGGTGGTGGTGCTAACAAAAAGACAGGAGGCGGAGCTGAAGATGCTGCAACTTTTATCTGGGAGTGACAAGGATGGACAGGATTAGGAATGAACATATCAGAGGGACAGCACAGGTAGGATGGTTTGGAGACAAAGTCAGAGGCGAGATTGGTAGATGGATGCTGAGGATGGAGCCAGCAGGCAGGAGGAGAAGACGGAGGCCAAAGAGGAGGTTTATGGATGATGGTGTGACAGAGGAAGTTGCAGAGGACAGGGTGAGATGAAAACGGACGATCTGCTGTGGCGACCCTTAATGGAGCAGCCGAAATAATAATAATAATAATAATAATAATAATGAGAAGAAGAAGAAGGTATATTTGCATTTCATTTCAAACATATTTTAAATTATTTGCTTATACCGTAAAATTAGGGTGCCAATAATATCTAGTTTGAGACAGCTTGCACATTTCAGGTTCAATTACAAGGTACAATATGTATAGCAATACTTTCAGTTAGGTGCATTATTATCTTTGCGTGCAATGTCAATATTCCTCTGGTGTTTTTAATTGTTCATATTTTACTATATTCTTATATACTATATTCTTGTTTGTTATTTATTGTCTTTTTTTATTGCTGTGTCTTTTTATTGATATTTTTCTCTTTGCTATCCACTTTGCTGCTGTAGCACTGGAATTCTTATCCTATCTTGTATCTTTTACAGATATTCTGGGAAAATCCTCCAGAACACAAATAGTTTTCATGTGTCCAGCTGTTGTAACGGCTCCAAATAAATACAGAGTGGGCAGTTAGAATCCACAGGGAGACTCAGCATGTCCGCATATGTTTTGCAAAAACTCATCAACAGAAAGGCAAAAGGACCAAGATATTATCCCCAGTACTGATCGCCAAGAGTATTAAAGAAGTGCCCTAAATAACAACAACAACAATAATTACAGCATGGAAAGTTGTTGGCAAAAACAAAGTAGCGAGATCAGTTCTGCACTTATTCCCTGCGCTGCTCACAGGGGCTTGTACAAAAATGTAGATTTGTAGATGAGTGGGCGGGTGACTGAGTAAGTGAATTAGGCCATCCCAGCCAGCTTGCGGAAGCAATAATTCAGAAACAATAAATGCTATCACCTCGAACATCTCCAACTTAAAAGCATTATATAACGAGGACAAACTTTTTTAAATGTGTTGAAGTTTGATGCCCCAGATGACCAGCCTATGTAATATCACATAGACATGTCAGCCACCTGCTGGATGAGGGGGCTCGTCATCACATGAGTTAACAACTTAAGCTGGCAAGCGTAGGGAGAAACGTGATGCCCAAAACATCGTCAAATATGTGATGAAATCTATACTACTAAAGGAAGGAACCAGGCTGGCCTCCGCTGGTCTACGCTGATGAAAGTCAACCGCGTACAACAATTTTCAACATATTTAAAATTTCGTAATTTCCGACGTACTTCTGGCTACGTTGGAGACCGTTAGAGAAAGTTAATCTCCGCTGCGACCAAATTCCCTACGCTAGCCTCCTCTAGCCTAAGTTACTGATGCGATCATCCATGCTGGCTAACGTTTGGGCGCTGCTTCGCCCCGTCTGCTCAGAATCACTGGACAGTGGTGCGTCGACCCCCACTCTCCCTCCCGCACGTTGCCACGTTGGCAAAAGTCCCGCTCGTTCTAATAGCGTGCTGACTAACGGCGAGCTGCATTAGTGGTTCGCTACCAAACTTCAGTAACGTGATTTTTGCTGACATTTGGCCAATTTTTTTCTCGACTTTGCCCTGTGTCCAGCAAACACTGGGCTAAAGGTTATAGTGAGATTGCACCTTTAAAGACTACAGTCAGTGCAGGGTCTGTACGTGCACGAGCGTGCACGTCACTTGTATTTTACTGCACACTACTAAAATAGTGAAACAAACAGCACCTGTCAGTAGATATATTAACCACATTGCTGCAAGAAATGACTCTATATCTGCATTCTTTTTTGTCCTCTTCTTCTTTTGCAGAATTGCAACACAGAAGGAGGAATTTTAGAGAAAATTAAATATAATAAGTGAGAAAACTGGACAATCGTTATTCAGTCTTTTAGATATTGATTGGTGTGATGTGGAAATAAATAATGGCATCCGTCTTGTTATACATAATGAGAATATCTTGACAGTCTAATATCAGTTAATAAATCCTATGAGACGATTGCTGCAGCTGATATCGTAGTTCATCATGTTTTTTTTTTTTTTTTAATACCTTCAGAGTTACAGGAGGGCAAGAAAAGTCTGTCCCAGAATGCACTGGGCAAATGTCAGGGAAACAGATTGCCTTTGTTTGTGAAATTACAGATGAAGCTCATATTTTTCTGCACTTGTAATGAATTGCCAGCACATTGCTGTTGTCGGTGTTGTAATTAACAGCTTTGATTTGCGCAGCTCGGAAATTAATCCAAGCGTTTTGGTTCATTATTCTTGCATGACTTTAACACCCAGAGTGAGCTGCAAGAACTTTTAATGCCTCAAATAATGATTTCATTCTTCAAAGTGCGCAGAAATACTTTGTTTTAAAACTTTCCAGCAAATATGCATTTATATTTTAGCTTGATACAGTCTGTACACTTTGCAACTGTACTGTACATAACGTGAAGGCAGGTCAGCTTAAGAAAATTCCTTTATCATTATTATTATTTATGCAAGTACTTCAGATAATGTTTGGCATCAAACGTGTGATCACACAATGTGGTCACACCGCATTAACCTGTAAGCCATCACCTCCCTCACATGTCTAATCCAACTCCATATCCGACTGACCTACCTGCTCTACTGACTAACAGGCCAAGTCCTGGGGAAAAAAAGGGCTTCAAGGCAACTTAAGATCAAGGCACTCCAACACTGAAGTACACAACAGGGACTTTCAAGTTACTATCAGAGAGGTTCAAACAAAACCCTTGTACAGGTGGTAGAACATGCTATCCATTAACCAAAGGGTTGTTGGGTTGATTCCCAAAACTCCTTCTGTATATGTCAAAGTGTCCGTGAGCAAGACACTGAATCCCCAAATGTGCAGTTGAGTGCCTCGTTCCTGTCACTGGTGAATGTGTGGCCTCGTTGTGACGCGTTTTGAACATCGCCTCTCGGATGGAAAGGAGCAACAAAAATGCGGTTCACTTGTTTCATCTGGCATGAAAGCTGCCAGTCAATCTGATCTGAGATGGTCTCATTCTGCTTCCGACCAAGTTCTGCCGCGGTTCCTTGATGGCGTGAATGCAAAGCAGCCCGACCTGAGGAAGGTACAGTGCAGAGAGATGTAATGGAGAAAAACGTGAATTGTAAAAAATAAACAACAATGATTATTATGTTGAGTATTAAGTATTTCAACTGAAATGAAAAATGTGCCCCAGACAGGTGTGAAGCAACACATTCTACGCTACTTATGTGGCAACAAGAGCTGCAAAAAAAAAAAGCACTGAGAATGACACCAGATTAGCATCAGCATGTTTTTTTTCCCACCTTAACGGTAATAATAATAGTAAGAAACAATAACCCTTCTTTGCAGCTGTTCAACAGTCATCGTCATAAATAAGTGTGTGAAAAATAAAATAATCATATTTAGTCTTTTCTTTGGTGTGTGCAGAGCTGAGATGGTGGCGCTGGGAGATAGGAGTTAGTCAAGACAAGTCAAGTCTGGGAGCATTTGCTGGGTCCATGCATCTCCACATCCACCACACCACAGAACCACCCAGGCAGACAACTGGTCCATCCCCACCTCTCAAAAGTAACCAACCATCTCTCTGCCACATCCAGGTGAAACGTGGGCATCCTCTTGGCCTTTTCCAGTCGCTGGGGTCCTCAAAACTGAGGCGCCTATGTGCTGGATCATGTTCAGACATGCACACCACATGTCCAAAATGTTGTGGCTGATGTTCCCTCACAATGCAATTGATACTCCTCATCTGAGTCTCCCTGAGCGACACAAAAGTCTTTCCAGCGATACCAAGGATCCTCCGAAGAGACCTGGTACCAAAGTCATCCAGTTGTCGCCTCACCTTACAGTAACACAGAAAACACCACAACTTGGTCCTTCATTCTCCTGCAAAGATATCAGCATCACCAAACACCTGTGTTCAGCGACGTCAAGACTCCATAAGGTCTTCTCACGTGTCTCTTGATCTCAAAGGCCGAGGGCCCAGAGATATGAAAAGGGAATTCTGGGAGAACTGTAACGATAAATAATTGTTTATTTATTCTGTTGTTTGAGAATGATTTATGCTGGTTCTTGTGGTGACCTTGTTAAAGTCAAGTGACTGTGTCAAGCAACATTTGGCACCATGAGTGTAAATTTTGTCTCACAGACTGAGTTTCGCTTCTTGAATGGTTGTGAATAAAGACTACTTCAGGGCTCGTTGTCGCCACCTACTGTTGTGGAGGAATGTGACATGTGAATGCTTCGTCTATGACTTTTAAGGAGATTATGTATTTTTGATGTCTTTTTAAAGAACCATATACTTGTAAGGTTTTTTTTGTTGTTGTTTGTAAAACAAAGAAAACATCAAAGACACATACTATACCATTTCTGCACAAGTGCATGAACACAGTAATTGGTGGTTAATTAGATGTGGTATAGGGGGCACCAGATAAAAATCTTGCCTAGGACACCAAATTGGTCAGGGCCGCCTCAGTAAAGGACATACTTCTCCTGTGCATAAAGGATGTGCTGTATGTTGCTACTTCTACCGCCTCACGGAACTGTTTCACATCTGGATCAGCAGCCACTGAGACAGACATGCAGCCTGTCGCAGCCAGACAGACATCTGAACCAATTAAACTGCACTGCAGGTGTGAAAAACACCTTTAATCCCTGAAATAAGTCTTCCAGTGTATTTCGTCGTAGTCTCACACTGGCGTCGTTACAAAAACGCTATGAATAACTTTGTTTGTGTTTGTCAGATATTCGAACTTTAAGTGAAACAGAACTAAGCAGAAAGTTTTCATTGATTTCACACTCTGACATGACGTGAACTGTCGTGTCATTTACACAGAATTAGGTAGGCTGAAGCCGCCTCCTGACAAAAGCATCAATATGTAATCACCAGCCATTCATCTAAAATGACACGGTGACAGATGTTTTGGTGAGAGGATGTACAGCATCCTTTGTGCAAAGAGAGCGCTTCCTGTGCAGACTCCCAGCTGTGCGGGCAGCTGCATTCTGACAGCGCCGGCTCTGCTTTGGGTGTCGCCTTAAAAACATCAGCTTCAACTTCTTCGCAGATCAACTGGTACGTTTCCTCGAGGTGCTGCTGCAGCCTCGCCAATAATTAGGGCTCTCTGCTGATAAAGACGCGCGAGACACATCAGTGGCACCTTTACGAGGTGCGAGAGGCCGTCTTTTGTTTCGCTTCGAATCTGAGCGAAAGAAATCAGTGTTTTCATGACAGATTACCTCAAACTCTCATTAAAGCACAGCAGCTTATTGTTCAAATCGCTCCGACGTCAACTGAAGTGCAAGTCTTCATTAACTGCATCCTGGTTTTCACAGTAAGATAATGAGCAACAGGGATTACAGTATGAAAAGGAGTTGAAAAAGGTCTACATTAAAAAAAAAAAAAAAAAACTACGGCTGCGCTTTTGCTTCTTTTTTGAAAAATTTTTTTTTTTTATCCGAGGACAAATTTTCAGAAGGTTGGATTTCTTTGTGGAGCCTAAATAGTTTGAGCCAAATCTGAACAGGCGTGTAAAAGCTGAGGGCCAAACCTGGCACGGCATTAATTACCACAGTTATTCTGGATCACGTCCACATAACAGGCACTCGAGCTGCTTAATGTCCCTCCATAATCACAGTGATACATTATATATGAAATGTTGTGCTAATGAGATAATTTGTTAAAGTAATTGATGCATTAATTTGTCATTTTTTTATGTCAATGAGTTATCGTCGTACTGTATATCATATAGAAGGTATTGGCTGTGTGGCGTATTGTAAAGCATGAAGCTGAAGTAAAGCAGTTTTATCTGCAGTAACGTACATTTTGGCAGAAAGGGACTCAAAGGATCAAAAGGACGCCGCAATGCGGTGCCATGAAAGAGCAAAAAAAGATGATGCTGAAGGGCATAAAAACTATGAATGAAGTTAAGATTTTAACATCTGTTTCAAATTAGCAACATGTTTTCTTGTATTAATTTCTTGTACGTGCATTCAAATCGATTTTGCTCTGCAACAATATAGAGAAAATCTGAACAAAATGAACCCATCCCAAAATGAGGCGGGCACTCGGAGAGCGCAAACATCTGGCAGTGGAGTAATGAGGGCCATCGCCATTACTACCGCTGAGACAAAGGAAGGCGGCCAGAATGTCTCTCTGCAAGATATCTATAGGTGTTTGTGACATCATAAAGCGGGTTCAATATAGATAAAAGGAAAATCTGTCTTGGAATTTTTTTTTGGAATAGTGGGGGGGAAACTGGTGCCCTCAAAAACACTTCTGTTTGCACTTGAATGCATAAACCTAAAACTATTATAGCATCATAGTAGGATGCCTCAGGGTATCTGAATGACCGGTAGTCAAACTGCAGAGGTGTGCACCACCGTTTTAGAGCTAGTTTTTGAATACCACCCTTATATCACAAAAACTTACCGTTTTCAAGTTCGGAGCATGTAAAATTTTGACTTATGCTCAGCCTTTCCTAATAAATATTCTTTTACCTACTTTCTACACAAGTAATATACCAAATTAAAGATATTTTCGAGAGAGATTTTTTTGATACTTCATATGAGGTTTTTTTTCTATATTGCTGAATGATTTACAGCCATAAATGTGAATGTACCCTATTTTCACTCTGCTCCTGAGAGTCTACACCAAAAAAGATATTAATTTTTTTCCTATTATTTCTTTTGTGAAGCTGATATGCAAGTCTATACATAAATATGACATACCATCGTAGAGAATATTGTCTCCTGAATATTTCGGAACCAGTTGTGTGTTTCTCGCTGTGATTATTTGCAGTCTTGAATGCGAACACACTCAAACTTCAATCTTGGCTCAGTTGCAGTGCTATAACAAAGGCAGAAATTTTAAACTCCCTTTAAATGTCATTAAAATCCTACTTTTGTCTAATGTTCAAATGCAAAATACATATCAATTTAAAGATGATTTATCCTAGAAATGTTTTACTCCCTGAAACATTTTTTTGACATTTAAGAATTTATATGTACCCACTTTTTGACTTTGGCATGACAAAAGCTTGCAACTAAGAGTCACCAAATTAATCTTTTTTTTAATTTGCATGTAAGGATAAAGGGTGATACGCCAAATTGAAGCTGCTTCATTCTAATGCTTTCATTTTCTTATGTATGTTTCTCATTCCAACCCTCCTCTGTTGGTTGGTGGAAGTATTGGGTCAGATTTTCTTTACTATTTATCCTCCACGGAACCGTTTGGTACTTTCGTCAAGGAGGTTACGTTTACATTCATTTTTATTGGTTGGTCTGTCTGTAGAGCAGGTAGCTGAGTGGATAAGCAGCTAGCCTGCCAAAATGTAGACCTGGGTTTGAATCCCGCTCATGCTACCTGTCTGTGTCTTTGGACAAGACACTTAATCTACATTGTCTCAGTCCACCCAGCTGTAAATGGGTACCGGCCTTGGCTGGGGAAGTAACCTGCGTCGGACTGGTGTCCCGTCCAGGGGGAGTCGTAGACTCTCGTCCGCTTCACGCTACGGAATCCGGAGATAAGCACTGGCACCAACAGGCCTCAGGGCCTAGAAAGCTCTGTCTGTCTGCCAGCAGGATTATGCAAAAATTCCGAGAACCAATTTTCATAAAATGTGGAAGCACTGAAAATCCCATTCGATTTTGGAAAGGATCTGCTTAAATGGACAGATCTAGGATTTATTTTTTGAATTTTTTAAACATTGCTAGCTTGAGCCTTTTTTTCATTAATTTCTCAGAAAATATCACATGGATCTTCATGTAAAAGCTCATATTTATCGTGACAATACCTTTGAATGTGGAGGATTTTGAGGGGATCCAGTGGAACAAAGTACATTTTTGTCGGCTCCGTATGGTAACAAATTGAAACTTTAAACTTTTCTTACTTGTAATGTGAAGCAGCTGCAGCGGTCTGCTGATGCCAGCGCTGACCTCTTGTCTTCAGTCGGAAATGTACACTATAAATTCTAGTGGCTCGTGGCAACAAAACTCTCAGAAAAATGAACCTAACAAAGAGAACGGCTCTTGTTTCACCTGTTCAAAGACTGTTCTGCTGAGAGTGCATCCTGCAAACTTCACTTTCATTCACTTTTAGTCACAGTCATACCTGCGAGCTGTCCATTACGACCAGTTTTCTCGACAGATAACTGACGGGAGACGGGGACAATTCGAGGGCACGACGAGGCTGAACATTTTCTACCAATATGTTCCCATTTAGCCTATTTTCCACTTGCACTTTATCCTCTTGCAATATTCCATTATAGCGTTATGTGTCACTGATCCAGAAAAGTCGCTCCGTTTTCCTCCCTACTCCCATGTACTGGCATGGATATCTTTTTCTGCAGTTTAACTGATGCAGAAAAGTAGATCATTTCCACAGCCTGTGGTATTGCTGTGTAATGGTGAAACTACACAGAATGTGACATTGTAGTATTGTTTTAATCTGTAACAACTGTGACTCAGCCCGCCAACTTCTTCATTAATCTGAGCCAAAACGTCAGTTTTTTAGTTTGGCTGTTTGCGGTTTGACTTGTAAAGCAAAAGTGAAGTCAGCCAACAATACAATGTGCAAAAATAAAGTTTCCCTGGCTGTTTTAACAAACAGGAAACAACACTTTTGGCATTAGGCTGTCCTATGTGGCCACAGCGCTTCCAGTATGATGCCATCAAGCACACAATGTTCACAAATGGGACCCCAGAGATGAATTATGTCTTTATCTGCACCAGCAGCAGCATAAATTGTAAATGCTGCTGATAATTTTACACCTAAATTTGACATTTGTGTGCTTGCTGATTGCGCCGACATGGAAAAGCTTTTCAAAATAATCCATTCTTTCAAAATGCTTAACCCTCATCAGTACGTCATGAAACTTGCTTATCTGTACATCTATGGTTCATGCGGACCCCACCAGAACTTCTTGTTTTTTTAATAATGTTAACTTTTTTTTTTTTTAATTTAGGCCATTCTTGCAGATATCTGCAATATATCTAGACAGGGTCACTTTGCAGCTAGTTTGAAAAAAGACTTGAGTGTCTGGCTATTAAATCACATTTCATTGTGAAAGAATTTTGAGAATTTTTTTTCTCTTTTTCAAACATGACTTCTCAATACAAAAATTCAATACCTACTCCTACTCACTGCAGTTGATCTGATGCAAATATCCTGAATGCAAACTGCTCTGACAGTGCAGTAGTTATCAACAATTTTGACATGGAATCCAAACAGACACCATTATATCAAACTCCAAGCGAACCCCCATAAGGAAAATTGTTATGAAGCCCACAGTCTTTAATCAAACTGAATAAAAATAAGTGAAACTGAAGACAACTGTATAGGAAATTACATAAAATTTCAGCTGAATAAATACAACAGTTCAGAAAATATATCAAAAAATATACTGCTGGGGTCCGCTTGGACCCCAGGTGTACTGATAAGGGTTAAACATTGACGTGCACAACAGCGCCCCCACAGATTGAAGCCCATATCAACAACAATATTAATTTTTATTATCTGTATTATATTACCCTAAGAAGGCCGGCCTCTGTATGTCTAAAGCCTCCTGACAGTCCTGGATTAGACACATTACACATTTAATGATGGTATTTGGTGTATATACACCCTCAAAAATGCAAATAAATCTATGGTATGACTTTCAAAAGTGCAGCAAAGTATAACACAATTATATGTGTAGTCTACTTAAAAGCATTCAGTTAAATGAACATTTTTCTTATTTTCTTTCGTATTTTTGTTACATACAGATGTGCAGTGATGATTGCTGGATAATATGTAAATTGATGTCCAATGTTAAGTCTCTGGACCACGTGGCGTGATGAGAGTTGTGTCCGACTTCTCTTTCTCACAGACTGGGAGCGAGTTAACATTCTCTCTAAGCTTATGACAAGCTCCACCCACTGTGGGGACATAAATCACGGCGGGCGTAAATGTCTTCTCAAAGAATGAAAACAAAATCATGAGTGAGCAAATTTTTAAAAAATGCTGGTAAACTAACAAGCAAGATTCCCGTCTGTGACGAGGACATCATTGTAAATTTTCCATCCGCGTCATTTTCAAGATTAACTTTTAATGAAGAATTGGAACTAAGGAAGACCTACACCAGAGCTGAATCATTTTCCTCCCAAGTCATCTTTACTTGCACCATGATGTAATTCCTTATTGAGCGTTCCTCTTGCTACCAGATCGTACTTAGTCTGCATGTTTGGCTCGGCTCTGTTTATCCCAGCTCTTAATTGCTTTTACCAATAACAGGGATTAAAACCCGACCCTTCCCTGGGGTCAGGAGGTGGACCACAGATCGTTTACATATGTGTCAGCGTTAGGGTGATTGATGGGGAGAACCGTGCACATTCCAGGCATCCCCTCCCCTGAGAGAACACGGGAAAATCAGGTTTTTCTCCACAACCATCACAGTTGCACTGATGCTGATATCCAAGTCCCATTTGCTTGTACTGGGCACTGCTGGGGAGTTGAGTGTGGGCGTGGTTACAGAGGCAAGTAAAGAGGACCTGGGAGGAAGAGACACTGCAAACTAAATGTTCACTGGGAGATAAAGGATTAATTTGGGTTGCGGAAAACAAGTGTTTGTGGAGGAATTGCACATGTTTAAATAATGTGATCATCAAAGGGTAAGTTATTTAAACTCTAATAGGCTAGTGTGCGATCATACAGAACTGTGATACTGCTCAACCACTTTGACTAGAATAAAGATTTAACAACCTCTTTGACTACTGGTATATACTTTTTTTTTTTAAAAGCCAACAGTACAACAGGTTATGAAATGCGAGCTCCATAACGGTAGGAGATGAAGGAAACAGAAGCTGAAAGATAATTTCAAAACAAGATTTCCTCAAGAGAAATGTGTTGAAACTCCAAATAATCACTTATTGGAAAGCCACAGGCCTCTTCTAAATACGTACAAAGCACAATACAAAACAACACTTCCAAATGTTCATAAGTTTTTTAAAAAAAGGAAGAGAAAAAAAGCAAATTTTACTTCTTCCAAAGTCAATCAGGCACCTCAGTTCATTAACATTTCTTCCCACAGCCTCTGATTACCAGGTTTTCTCTCTCTGTTATTTGAGAAGTAGAACCACTTTAAAAACATCACTTGGGGTAAAAAGGTGAAGACAAAATGCTCGACAAGCATCTTATACTCCATTCACAGAGATAATCGACCGCATCCTGGTGTTTGATTGTGTTGATGCCACAATCGAGTCGGTTCGCCTCCATTTTCCTGTCACAAAGCGAGTGGGCGGCCATGGGCCGGTGGTCGGATGGAACTAAAACTTGGCACACATCACCTTTCCACCCTTTCACAAGAGCCTGCAGTGTCCCTGTATAATTGTGAAATAACTTTGTTTTTTTGACTTACAGATGTCTTTAATGAAATTAAGCAACTTCCGCTACCTGGCTTGAGCTGAAATACTGCAGTATGTAATGTACAAGCAGTGGCAGCCTTGGTGGACATCTCCAGATTCTAGGTCCTAGGTCTGGTGGCTAACAACTACAATGACACCTGTTCCTAATTCCCCTGCATGTGATGATGACGTTATTCTCTGCAACAATCCCAGACATGCCCACCAGGTGGCAGACAAGCTTCATGTAAGGTAAGCCACGCCCGCTCCTACTTTTCACCATCCATCCAGCATCCACCAACCATCCACCAGTTGTAAATACTTGTACTACTGTTTTTCAAGAAAGCGCCATTAGTATTATTTTGTGTTGCTTACTCTCGTTATGGCCTACTAGCATTAGGATGCTAATGCTGCACAAGGACGCTGCCACTCTATTTTCACCACACGTCTGTGAAAAGGGATGTTTACAGCAAGAAACCCTTGCGTGGTTTGTTCATGTTTAAAGGTGTCCGCTTTCATTTTTAATTGCCTTACGGGTATTTATTTATTAAAAAAAAAAAAAAAAGCAGTCCTGTACGGCCATATTAGAACCTGTACGCTTATTTGTTTTTCACTATTTCATACAGGCTGTACAATAATTCAACCCCGTATGGTGAACATCACGATTTATTTGAACCATAGAAAAACGTCTGTCATTTCATATTATGCTCCAGGCTTTGGCGGTGTTGCATTCCGTTTTCTCATTTTGTTGTGTCACGTTCCAGCTGCATGTCTGTCACTCCGTGAAGCCACCAATTAAAAAAAAAAAAAAAGCTTTCCACATGGTTTGCAACCATAACCGCTGTGAAACATTGACAAATTAATGGTTTATTTCACTGAAAAGTGTTTTTTTTTCCTCCCCCTCTGGCACTCTAGTCCCTGCAGCAAAAAGCATTGGAGGCGTGGCCTTGAGTGGAGAGAGAGTGGGGGGCGTTGGGGTCAGTTTTAACTGTTTAAATTCCAGATTAAATGTGTTTATAGATTTTACTCCTTTTGTTTTTCCGTTCAATGATATTCAAAACTGATCTTATATTTAAAGAAAATCCACTGTTAAAATGCATTTAAAAACGGGTTTTTTACCATGTGATGTCATCACTATGGGTTTACCTGCACATATACATCGCTCCCGCTCACCCCTTAATGCCATGCATTTTTCTAGTCTGTGTATCTATTCACTCACTTAATTATACAGGGTACAGGCTTTTCCAAACCATTGGAATACTTTGTAGAACATTAGTACGGCCTTTAAAAAGTTTTTGCATATCAACACAAATAAATAAAACTTAAGAGAAACTTCTGTCTTATTGTTCAAATTACCCATCTGTTGCACCCACCTTTTGGCACTTTTGGAATGCACACAATATATATCTGCAGCTAAAACCTTTAATTTAGCACTGCCAAGCAAATACGTGGTCGATAAATCCCCAACTCATTAGACAAACGCATTGGCTCCATATTCCAAACGGAAAAGAGCAGTGCATCACCGTGCCAACAGATGATAGATAAAGGAGGATGGGTACATTTTTGGCTGCACGCTGTGATGACATAATTCATTATTCCCCATCATTTCATGAGGCTGTTATCCGTTTCATTCCGATATCTATCCAAAGGCATAAAATGGGATTACGCTGATCTTTGAACGTATGCGTGCACGTTGTGTCTCGCTGCTAAATTACATTTTTTTCACTGAAGGAGGAATGGCACAAATGCGCCCTGACAGTAATTTTATTGTGCACCGTGTGTCGTCTGTCTCTGCACCTGTATGACTGCCGGTCCTCACTTCTCACACTGAGACTTGCAGCAAAATTAACATCATTCACCAGTCAGGTCTCAGTGGTGCCGGAAGATCGCTCTGTCTGTTCAGAAATCACATTTTGCATGTTTGCGATGCTGAGTGAATTTGGAACTTAATAAGAATGATGATAGTGGATGAGGAAAAAAAAATAAGTTACTTTCCCAACCTGGCAGCGACTGCAGATGCCAAACACTAAATCACTTTCAAAGTAAATCTGCTATAAATCCTGGCAGGCACTTTAAATCTAAACAGAAGAACTTCTGGAATCCAATGTGGAATTTCAATGATTCTCACGCAGCATCACTAAAATCCAGCAACACAACAAAGCAGCTGATTTCTCAACTGAATGAATGTTGTACGATGATGTGAAAGTCAGTTCGTCTTCTGACGGCAACTGTTTGTGGACTGTGAGGGTAACGAGAGTTTAACGAGAGTCTCCGATGCGTTTTAAACTTGTCAGCCTGCTTTGTTTTTTTTAAATGTAAAAACCTTACTCGAATGACAGTAGAGGATCAGAGGTTAGATGATTGCCTATCTGTCTCTTTGCCTACAGCTAGGATGGAGCAGAGGATGAAGTTTCACATAATTATCTCCCACCTGCTCGAACAAAGCGTCTGCGGGGGATCTGATCGAGAGCACCACACGTCCGTCCATCCGCCACGGTATCTCCAAGGCTCTTAGGCCCAAACAAACCAAATTTGGCATGTTGGTAGTCCCAGTGGGAGAATGATCACCATAGCAATAGCAACCTTATTGGCATATTAATCAGGTGAGGGAGTCAGTGAGTGCAAAATCAGGCTAGGCACGCAAGATTTTGACACAACCTATGATGTATTTTAGGGTCCTGGTGCTTTCTGTCTTACTGTATGGTTGTGAGACTTTGGCGCTAAAAGCGCAGTCACACTATAATGTTTGGGCCAGCAACTGGTGAACGAGGTGAAAGCAAGAGAAAAGGAGAGAAAAGTGGCCACATGTCGGCGAAAATCACATTCCCGGAGTTTGGTAGCGGACCTCAAACACATCACAGCTTTTCACAACATGTTTGTAGCAGAGGCAGCTGTGATCCAGCGCTCCATTATAACAAGCGGGACTGTTGCCAACGTGGAAAAATTCAGGAGAGGGGTTCGACACGCCACTGTCCAGTGATTCTGAGCAGGAAGGTGAACCAACACCCACACGTTAGCCAGCGAACACGATCGCACCAGTAATTCCGGCTTTTGGAGGCTGTTCGCACCCGTACCGCAGGCTAGCGAGGGCTACCACGCGCAAATTGCACGTAGCGACGATCTATGGTCTGTAACGATCTCCAAGTAGCCACAGGTACATCGGCAAATGGCGAAAAATTTTCAACATGTTGAAAATTTTGGATGCGGTCGCCGTTCATCAGCGAACACCGCAAAATGGCGATGAAGGCCAGTATAGGCTACCAGAGGCTACCGATAACTGACGTGTCAAATACGTTGGCCCAAACACCTAGGTGTGACTGCGCCTTAATCAGTGACCTAAGGCGATGCCTAGATGTCTTTGGTACAAGGTCTCTTTGGAGGATCCTTGGGTACCGCTGACTTTGTGTCAAACGAGTGGTTACTCAGGGAGACTCAGAAGAGTATCACTTGCATTGTGAGGGAACTTGAGCTATGACATTTTGGCCACGGGGCTCGTTTCTCTGTGCATGATCCAGCACGCAGTTGCCTCGGTGTTGAGGACCCCAGCGGCTGGAAAAGGCCAAGGGGACGCCCACGTTTCATTTGGCTGTGGCAGATAGATGGTTACTTTTGAGAGATGGAGATCGACTGGTTGTCTGCCTGCGTTTTTGCCATCCGGGACCCGAGGTGGTTCTGTGGTGTGGTGGATGCAGTGGATGCGGTGAAGCGTGGCACTAGCACATGCTCCCAGAATCGACTTTACTACAAAGCACCAGCTGGGTACCAGATGACCTTACAGTTTACAGTCAGATCCATAAAATAGTTGGACGATGAATCTTCAGTGTCTTCAGTTTCTTTTTTTTCTTTTTTTGCTGCAAACTTGACCATGTGTTTTTGAGGCACCTGCAAAGCAGGTAGCTCAGTGGGATAGGAATTGGGCTACCAATATGTAGACCTTGGTTTGATTCCCGGTCACGCTACCTATCTGTGTCCTTGGACAAGACATTTCATCTGCATTGTCCCAGTCCACCCAGCTGTAAATGGCTACCGGCCTTGACTGGGGAAGTAACCTGTGATGGACTAGTGTCCTGTTCAGGGACAGTCATAGACTCTCACCCCCTTCACACTACGCGGATAACTGTTTTTTGATTGCAGGAAGAAAACTCAAGCAGACCAGATTCAGTGGGGTGGCCATCTGCTTTGGCCATCC
>OMMV01192925.1:0-10545 GCA_900302635.1 Chatrabus melanurus
AAACTGACACATGATGCATAATTTGACACCAAAAATTAAGACAATGTGACCAAAGGTTCCTCTAGTAGGTTTATTCAGGCTGGTACAGGGATTTGGGAAATGTTCATTGCAGGATACAATGTCTGTGCAATACATAGGTCTCCCTTGAATGATCGATTGTCTGGCCTGGGAGCACACTAATGGAACCACCTTGGGTCCTGGATAGCGACCACAACTAGTCCATTCCTGCTTCTCGAAAGTAACCATCTATCTGCTGTAGTCAGGTGACATGTGGGCGTCCCCTTGGCCTTCTCTAGCGGACATGAAGGAGGAAGCGCATGCACAAGAGTCGCAGTTTATGCTGTGTTCGATGGAAACCTGGAATTCCTATCTTCCTAAAAAATTGGAAAAATACATAAAGCAGTGCTCAAATGATAGTCTCTCGATCAGGTCTCGGCGTATGCGCTGGTGCCGTGCGTCACTGCATCCACCACACTAGTGATACTCCTCATCTGAGTCTCCCGAACTAACCGCTCATTTTACACAAAGTCATTCCAGCGGTACCCAAGGATCCTCTGAAGAGACCTAGTACCAAAGACATCCATTCGTCACCTTAGGTCACTGCTTAGTGTCCAAGTCTTACAACCAAACAGTAAGACAGGAAGCACCAGGACCCGAAAGACTTGGGCCTTTGTTCTTCTGCAAAGATATCGACATTGTCAAATACTCTGTCCAGCAACCTAATGACTTCATCAGCTCCTCTTGATCTCAAAGGCCGCGGACTCAGAGACATGAATGTCACCTCCGAGATAAGTGAATGTCTCCACAAGTTCAAGACTTTCACTACATACAGATACACTCCTGATGGCCGAGTCCAGGAAATCACTTAAAGCCTGGATCTTAATTTTAATCTCTTAGCTGGTGCATGAAACGTAACACTCTGACGATTAGCCCGGCGTTTGCTGACAGAGAGTGAAAAGTTGATTAACGTCGACCAGCGTCGAGGTTCGCCAGACTCCGCAGGAGCCAAGTCGACGTCAAGTCATGCAATGCTGGTGTTCGGCGTGGTCCCGGAAAACATGCTTAAAATCTTCGACGTTCATGCTAAAACGCCGGCAAGAGTTGTGCTCCGCTACCATTACGTCACCTCTGCTAGTAATCCATTACTGCCCTGTTCACCTCCGCCGGCCACCGCAGGCCAATGTCGGTGGTAAACAGTTCCTGGAGCCCGGAGAAGATGGACGACCCGGAGAGGCTGCGACAAGAGTATGAGCTTGAAGTCCTTGAAGTAGCAAGTGACGAAATCATAGCGTTACATTGAGTTTACTCTGTTGAGTCGACGATCAGCTCCGCTATGCTACTGCTCCGCGGAGTGCGCTACCAATGCGCCCGCCCTCCGATGGTGAAAGTTGAACTTCGTCATAGTAAGTCGGTGGACCATCGGCAAACGTTGCCCTCCTCTGAGCTACGCCCTGAACGAGCCTTTTTTGAGGATCTGCTACGTCGGCCAGCGTCAGCCACTTCGTGGTTCACGTCAGGGTGTGAATGGGCCATTAACCAGCACTTATTAACATCAGTCCCGTTTTTGTCGCTCGTTCATCCACAAACTTTAACAGCGTTTCATTTTGTGAGAGGAAATTTTTCACTACCATCACCACTGTGTTTTCTCATTTGTCTGTCAGTGATTCGGCTCAGCGAGTTCACGGCCGTCTAATTTCTGCCGTTCACGCTCTCTCTCTCTCTCTCTGTGTCGTTGGCTCGCTGTAGGGCAGCGATTTAGTGCTTCGGAGTTTAACTGGAAACTCACAGGAAGGGCTTTCTCCCCTCGTCCGATGATTGATAAATGATAGCCACGGGGCCTCCAAGCCTTCAGCGCCCTGCTGTAATAACTGTTTCCGTAGTAAGGAGAGACAGACGACTAAATCCTTCCACTGCCGGCTCTCTGTCATACAGTGTGAACACTTTGTGTGTGTGTGTGTTTCTGATCAGCGGCGACCGCACAATTTCTGTTTGACAGCACGTCGCTTTCTGGCCGACATGTTAGTTTGATGGATTGTTAGAAAACAGCGGTGACCAAGCTGCAAACACAAGCCAATTTAGGCCACTTTTAATTTACATCATTTCTTACAGCACGCCGTCTGAATCTACACGAAACAGCAGCCGACTATTACTGGAACTACTGTCACTTCAGGAATGGATATCCAAGCCGTGTTTCAGCTCAACTTTAGCGCCCGGACAGAAGCTTTCTGAATTTATTAGGCTTTTGATGATACAATTTTGTGCGACTACAAAGCCCTTAAAACAATGTTTTAAAAGATTTATTATGTGCAACATAATTTCTGGTGGAAAAGCACTGGCATGACGCTGCAGAACGCTTCATCCCAGCGGTTTCAGAAAAAAAAAGCTGCTGTGTGTGGGTTTGGGTTTTGTTTCTATGACAACAAGAAACAATGCATACAGTAATTAAAAACACAACACAAAGATAGCTCTATTAGCTTAGATTTGGAGTCATTCCAACTATTTTGGTGAAGATGCAAAGGAGTAGAAATGGTTTTTTTTAAAAAGCAGTGGCTATTTTTAAGGAACTGTAGAATAACACCTACATGCTACGTGACTTCTGGTCGTGCATGCGCATCTCAAGAATTCCCAACTTGGAATCTTTTCATTGCAAAACGACTGCCTTATAAATAGTGTAGTGACATAGCCTGACTTGTACAAAACATTATTACGGGGACGGTCCATTGGTCCGAAGGTCCATTGGTCCGAAGGGGCCGGGTTAAGGTTAGGGTTAGGGTTATTGAAATCCATTTTGCAAAGTTTGAACCAATGGACCTTCGGAATATTGACTAGTCACCCATTATAACGCTATACCTTCAAAATTAGCAGCTTTATTCAGTGTATGTTCAAAGGCTGCATGGACAAAAATGGAAAAAGATAAAACACGTCTTTTCATTTGTAGCAGAGGCGACTATTCTGCCACAAGCTCTTAATTAGTGTTCCTTATAAAAGCTGCACAAATTAAAGTACTCTTCTAGCTTTTGCTAGTTAGCAGAAGGCTTTCCTCTAGTGCCACCCAAGCAGTTACTATACAATCTGATGTTAGCAAACTAGGATTCTTAGCCAAACGGGCCATGTTGGGTTAAGCGTTACCCACTTTAATTGGTGCGTCACCGGCTTTTATACTTATAACATGCTACGTTGCTACACTATTTTTATGGTAGTTGTTTTGCAATGAAAAAATTCTAAGTTGAGAATTCTCGAGATGCGTTTGCGCGACCGGAAGTCGCATAAAAATAGCCCGTAGGTCTTCCTTTACAGTTCCATGAAAATAGCCACTGCATTTTTAAAAAATGTTAAAGAATTGTCGATGGCTCAATTATTAATTAATAGACAAAATCATTTTATCTTTTAATATTATTTTAATTAATATTTAAGCTGTTATTAGTCGTTATACTTGTGATTTGGTGTTTGTATCATATTGTCTTTTTGTCTTTTGGTTGTTTTATTGTTGTTTTTCAATGAAAACAGATTTTTTTCTTTATTGTTTTATCCTCAGCTACTGCTGGTTGATGTATTTTATGTACATTTACTGTTGTTACCAAATAAATCAAATCAAGTCCCCATTGAAAGTTAGAGAGGCGTGTGTCTTCAGTCCAGGAGTGGACTCGTATCACGGGTTTTTGGCGCCACCTACTGTTGAGGATGTATTGACATGTAAACGTCTAGACCCTGAATATAAGACGACCCCATTTTTCAGATGTATTTCCAAGATTTTAAAAAAACTGTCCTATATTCGGAACAGTGTGGTAATTTAAGAACCCTAAGAACCCACACCCCCCCCTCCCCACACACACACACTCTGAAAAGCAAGAAGGTACAAGTTCTTCATTTGGGCTCTTGAACATGTAGCCAAAGGTTCCCCAAATTATGCCAGTTATTAGTTAGCTCCATCAATTTCTGTAATCCTCTGGAATATTCCATTCTGTTTAAAGAGGCATTCATTTTGATGTATGTAGACGGCTGACCCACTACAAATTTGCCATGGTGAAGAAAAAAATAATTAAATGTATCTTATAACTATTGTTTATAAATAGCTTCATGTGGAAATAAAGTAGACATTCCAACTAATTTAACACACACATTGTTTGATAAAATAGAACATTTGCAGTACAGGGGAAATGGAGTTTGAACATTTTTAGCCAAGATGTAAACTTATGCCTGCAGTGTCTGTATGTGAACTTCTCTCAGAGCGAAACAAGTTGTCAGTTTTTCCGTGCATCATTTATCTTCTTTCCATGGGACATCATGCAGAACTATAATGCACTTTGTGTTATGAAAGGGGGAAATCTCTAATGTTAAAATTATGATATTTGATATTGATGTTGTATTTTATTGCATCTGAAATACATCATACAATTCAATCAGGAGTTCAAGAAGAGAAACCTGCTCTCAGAACATATTCATTTTAAATTGAATAATAAGTAGACCCCTCGGTTATTATGCTACCAGTCAATACTGCGAGTATTCCTGCTGATATAGTTTATTATTGTCCTTCATGTTTTATCAGCATTTGTTTGAGAAAATCTGTGTTGTCATATTGTTATATGAACTCACATACATAACAGGCCACATAAAGATTAACACTTGTAAGAAGTTAAATCAAATAAAAGTGTTGAATTACAGTGAAACAATCATCAGAATAAAAAAAGTGAGGCAGATAAATGCAAATGTTACACTCGTGAATTTTTTTCATGTCGTTAATCAGTGAAATATGTTTTTAACGATGTGAATAATTGACATATTGTGCATAAAATCTTCATTTTAAATGGAGTTTTTGATCATTTTGACAACAAATAATTGATGGTTATTCATCAGGAAGAGTACGCTGAAAAGTCGCTGTGCTTTTTATACCTTCCCTTGTGTACTTTGCAATTAACATTGAGTCCAAACTCATTGAGAAAATGTTTCTCCACCCACCAAACCTCTCTGTGCATCCCCAAACCTCTCAGCATCTCCAGCAATTATCGTCTTTGCATCAGAGTCAGAGGCTTCAAAGATTCTTATAAATGAAGAGTGAACTTTGTATGAGGATCTGAAAAGGTTCAAACCATGGGCAGGTCCAGGGGGTGGCCTTGGGTAGCAACGGCCACCCCTTGGAATGTGATTGGCCATCCCATTATTGTAAACTATGATTGGCTAGCTGCCCAGTCAGAGGCGGGCCTTAGATTGAACTCTTTGTTGAGGAACTTGTTATTTATACGTGTAGAGGTGTGAGGAAACACCAGGACCCGAAAGGCTTGGGCCTTCGGTCTCCTGGGAAGTTAAGAACAGGTGATCACCCAGGAGGTGAAATTTACAGCTGTGGACGTGACACTAGTTGAGTGTAAAATGGGAAAACAAATCTGCTGTCAGAATATCTCTTCAAATAGAAAATGATACTCAAAAGTCGTCTTTCAATACAAGTACATTGGGTTGTTATGAATATTACAAAACTCATAAGCCACTCATCATATGTTTCTCACACGTGTGAGTTTTCACATTTAGGTTCTGCAAGGTTTTACTTTGTCATAGGTTTTGGGATATTTATAGTTTGACAGTTATAACAGATGGTTCAAATCCCAGTTGGTGTGGGTGGGAATGGATTCAAAGCTTATGAAGCTTTGATTTGTTCTCTAACTCTTTAATGCTTAACTTTGTCTCATGCTGAACTTTCAGGATGCTACAACTGTCGCCCAGCTGCTTGCCTCAGCTGCTTAACTCCCCCAAAATGCTGCAAACTTTTTTTTTTGGGTGAGCTGTCAGAGGTCAGTGAGCAGGTGATGCTGACATCACAGTGATACATTCCTGTTTAAATTGACATGTTTCTAATTTGGCACAAATTATCTGTTTGACTTCTTGTCATCTTTCCCTTCCACCTATTTGTAACATTCTTTGTCCCCGGCTGGTTTTGATCTCGAGCCATAAATGCTGCGACGCGATGCGACAATTCACGAGCGCTACAAGCGTGCCTGATTAAATCGCCACTTGACCTCGCTGTCAACAAGCAGGTCTGGCATCGTCTGCTGTGATTCCACTCTTGCATGGCTATAAGGGAAGTGTGCCGCAAGCTGGGTTCAAAGGAACATACTTCCATCTTAGATATCAAACATTTGGCAGGAAACCCGGAGAGAGTAACCCAATGAGTAGGCAGTACAAGGATAAAAGCTGACTGCACGAGTGTCACGGCTGTTCCCTAAAAAAGGACCTTCAGCAGGTTCAGTTGGGTTTTTATGTTTCTTAAATAAATCCATATATTAATAATCTGTTCAGCAGCTCTAATCTTTACAGTTTACACTACAAAAAATGGCAAGCTTTTGCTGGAAAGGTTTACAGGTGTAAAGCTTTCGTTGACACAAAATAAAGTCAATCCAATAGGAAATCTGGTTGGGAATGTATTGTTCAGTATGTGCCGGGAGAATAGAAGTCTTCCTGACCCAGTTAGTACAGTGGACAACCATAACAATTGTGGATTTTATGATACAAGCATGAAATTCCTACCACAGTTAGTACACACCATAAGGTTTATTTTCAGTTCATTTTCGTTTGGATTTGACCTGTGAGGACCATGAGAGGTCAATGAAGTATTACACAGGGGTCAAAATTTAAAAATCAGATATAATAATAGATAAATAATTTGCATCACTTTTTACCAAAATTGGAGCAACTTTAATTTTTGGCCCCTGTACAAACTGAAATTGACCTTTGTCACCATTTTTGCTGTTTTTACCCCATAACTCCATAACATTCAGTCATAGATAGTCCAAACTATACCTTTTTAGAATCTTTATGATCAGACAACTAATATGGTATATGTTTCAATATGATTGGAGGATTGTAAATTAAAATGTGGACATACCCCTGTGAGGACCTCTCATGGTCCTCAGAGGTCAAATCCAACTTGCCTCCACATCTGAAAATAAACCTTATGGTATGTACTAACTGTGGTAGAAATTTCATACTTGTATCATAAAATGAAAGATTCCCCCTCTATTTTGGACTTATCTTCTACATTAGATATCAGGGCATTCGGTTGCTGTCGTGAAGTTCTGGGGAAAATTCAAAACCCCAAAGTCATCATGGAATGTTGACTAAGCTCAGCTTTTCTACAAGGAATCAGAAAACATGTACAGGTACACCTTCAAAGTCTTGCATCTTGTCTTGTATTGCATTTGACCAATTTAGCTTTGAAGGTCACTCAAAATTTGCTTGTTTTTAATGGCTAACCGGTGCTACATTGGTCTATAGTTGCTATTACCATAGACATGAGAAGGAAGTCATATGTGGGCTTTCAAATTATACCATCAAATTTGACCTTGAGTGACCTTGAACATATTCAAGGTCAGACTCAGGTTGTTGTAATGAAGCCTATGTGGCAGCCTTTGCACTCAAGAGACTGTCCCCGTCTATTTTCCCTCACTGTTGAAAACTTTGACAACTGACTGCGATGCAATTCTTTGGCATGTTTGTGACACTTGATCTTCTTTTCAAGAGACACATATTATTTGGTGCAATCTGAGCAGCGTAATCGGTGGTTTTTGGTTGCTAGGATAATTCTAACCTAAAGTAGCACAAAGGGATGAGGATGACTGATCCTCAGAATAGCTGGACTTTCTGATATGTGGTCCGTTAACCTGAGTGTTAAATTATCTGGATTTTTGCAAAGCCTTTTCAAACATTTTTAGCGTTTTTAGACTGATATTCTCTGACAAGGAACTTCCCTGACTTAACAACAATATTTAAATATCTGTGCTTTTACTTTGTTTTGATGGCCAGGTAAGGTCTGCAGCAATATGCCTTTAATAATTTAATAATTACTCTTTTTTCATATTCTAATATTTATATAGTCCCAAATCATAAAATGTCTCAGTGGGCTTTAGATTGCCCATCAAACCTTCCATCCCTGGAATTCTCCTTTTTATTTTATTTTATTTTATTCTATTTTATTTTATTGTCCCCCATCGCCCTGGCGGGGGAACATAGAAATGCTGTCCGTTCGTGCGCGCGTCCGGGTGAAATGCAGTACTTGCAATAACTCTTGATAGGTTGAGTGCACGGCCACCAAATTTGTACCACAGATGCATCTCATGGAGTTCTTGGATGAGTTCTATGATGAGTGACCTTGACCTACTTTCCAAGGTCACAGAGCAAAAACCCCCAAAAATAACAGTACTACATGTGGTACTCGCAATAACTTTCCATACATTCAGTGCACGGCCACCGTGCGAC
The DNA here is from genome assembly GCA_900302635.1 of Chatrabus melanurus. Taxonomy (NCBI): domain Eukaryota; kingdom Metazoa; phylum Chordata; class Actinopteri; order Batrachoidiformes; family Batrachoididae; genus Chatrabus; species Chatrabus melanurus. Next base: position 8,245 of record OMMV01192925.1, read on the forward strand.
AGGGGACACAAGGCCTTCCAGCCAATATCCCATTTTTTAATTAAATTAAATTTTTTAGGAGCATGTACACATTTTAATTTAATAACAGGATGTTTTCATTCTGCCCATCCATATTTTTAATGTCTGCACAAATTCAGCAATGAAATTTAAAGATGAAAAGTCTTTGATTGACTTCATAATTAAAGAAAACCCGAATTTTAGGATTGAGTTCTTTGATGTCTATTTTTTTTAAATTTTCTGTCATTTTTATCAAATGTTTTACTGTATCCACACTTTCTCTTATCTAGTGGTGTCCCCTAATAAGCTATAATATAATGTAAAATTAAAGAAATGAGGTAATGAATGCTGAAAAACACAAATTCAGATATACATTTTCACTCTTTTTTTTAACTATCAAACACACACCAAGGGGACAACAAATGTTGTATTTGATATACTACTATAATGGTTGTGTTTCCAGAGTTATCGTTAACGTTGTAAAATTGTCCTGCCTGCAAGCCTGTAGGCCTTAGAGGTTTAAAAAGTATTCTTTACCCCTTTTTAGAGGACATAATCTTCCTTTATTACTGCTGTCCTGTCGGGATTCCTCGTCTCTGATATTATATTACATTATACGATATTACATGGGCCGATGTGCACTGATGCAGCTTTGTTGCACGTAGTTTGGTGGGGTTTTGTTGTCGCTGATCTCCTCTGGCCTCCCTCTAGCTAATGTTTTGTCATTAGAAGAGGTGATTTTATGTGAATGAGCCTGTGGTGAAGTTTGCCTTGTGGTTGCCATTCGTCACCTGTTTGGCAGAGGCGAGCACATGAGTGAGCGGTTCCTGGAATGACGTGCAGTGCAAGCATCTGGTGTACGGGGTTAATTGAAGGCAATTAAGGTGATTAATAGCTTTGTTTGAAGTGAAAACACAAGACAGACCAGCTTGAGTTACCGAGCAAATATTTTGGGGAAAAAATCCATCAGTGGCATGAGAATGGATGAAGAAGGTAGCGGGCGGGCGTGTGAGGTGTTGGTGTGTCTGTAACGGCAGGAATAGTTTGGGCAAAAATAGGCAAACCCACAGCTTAGTGGAAATAAGAAGCAGTGCACATTTCGTGTGTGTGTGTGTGTGTGTGTTAAGTAGCTGCTGTGTGAAGAAGGAAATCGAGGTATTTCATGTGTTGTATGCGATCATGTGGGGGGGGGGTGATATTGAGATGAAGCTGGCTGGTTAAAAAGAGTTTCTTTTTCAGCCCTGACTGACGTTCAGTGCTTATTATTAACTTAGGCGGTGAATGCGCTTGTATTTTAGCTGTAAAAGTTCAGAGTGAAATTCAACTCTGTGTAATTTACAGTGATTTGCTCATATTTTCCCAAAGAGGCGACATACTTGCCTCAGTAATATGTGTGCAAATACTGCATATGATTATGTTTGGAACCCTTAACTAGAATAAACGGGTTTAGAAAATGGATGGATGGATTTAATCATTGGAGGTCAGATTTAGGCAGAGTATTAATCCTTTATCTCCCAGTGAAAATTTAGTTTGCAACGTCTCTTCCTCTCAGGTCCTCTTTACTTGTCTCTGTAACAATGCCCACACTCAACTCCCTATAGTCAGGCGGCACAGCCAAACAATTGTTCATTTTGTGATAAAAGCTTCAAATTTCTACCACAGTTAGTACAGACCATAAGGTTTATTTTCAGATGTGGAGGCAAGTTGGATTTGACCTTTGATGACAATGAGAGGTCAATGAAGGATTACACAGGGGTCAAAATTTAAAAATCCTCCAATCATATTGAGACATATACCATATTATTTACCTGATCAGAAAGATTCCAAAAAGCTATAGTTTGGACTATCTATGACTGAATGTTATGGAGTTATGGGGTAAGAACAGCAAAAATGGTGACAAAGGTCAATTTCAGTTTGTACAGGGGTCCAAAATTAAAAGTTGCTCCAATTTTGGTTAAAAAGTGATGCAAATTACTGGTTGAGCTAATAGGGTTTTAAAAAGGAATAGTTTGCACCATCTGTTATACTTAGTTATTTCTTATTTCGGCATCAGAGTCCCTCAAAACCCCACAATTACAAGAAATGTCCAGACTGTATTTTATGAAATAATAACTGACGTTCTGATATAATAATAATAATGCCATGCATGCATAGTAATGACATAAATGCATGATAATAACTTACATTTTAGTGGTGGGCTGTCAGAGAGGTGACACTAAATGGCGTTCTGTCTGGACGTCAAAATAATCCACAATCCATGAACTGCCGGCTTCTGATGCGACTGACAGGAGGTGTATTCCAGTT
>OMMV01192929.1:0-10568 GCA_900302635.1 Chatrabus melanurus
AAGTCCCAAAATCGGAGTGCGCCTTATAAACGGATGCGCCCTTTACACGGAACTTTACGGTAACTTAAGAAAGGATAGTGTCTGGTGTATTTTCTTAAGAAGGGGCGGAACAGACCAAAGAGGGTCAAAATAGGCCTTATTTACTCGTATTTACACAGCTGAGAACAACACTGATGAAACGTGTTATATCACTAGTTAGAAATGTGCAACTTAAGAAAAAAAAAAAAAATCCGGGGCTTATCATTTAAGAAGGGCCCGGGTGGGGTCCAAAATGGTTGTCAGTTACACTTTCAAGGAAAAACAGAAATTGCTTGATAATCCCTCATATTTCTTAACTTACAAACATAACTCAAGAAAGGATAGTGCCTGGTTTATTGTCTTAAGGGGGTAAAGAATTGTAGGCCTACTTTTGTAGTGTATTCAGGCACCTAGAGCAGATGAGTAATTTCAACTCTGTGTCGCCACAGCATATCCAGAGGCCAGGAATGCTGAACTTAAGAAATGGGTTTTATTAACTCCAAATTTACTCACGAAAGAATGAGACCATCAAACGTTTTGTTCCCAAGAGTGCAAATGAAAGTGGACCAGCTCCCCAATTAAAAGATGTATTTACTGATACTCAGAGAGACATCAATATTTGCCATGTGTCAGGCAAAGGATTGCTGTGATTAGCAGCTGCCTCCACCACTAATTTATTGCAAACTTGTGGCAAACGGGTGGTATTTGAATGTTTTTCTGTCCCCTCAATATTACATTATATTGGTCATTACGTTGTAAAACACATTTTTTGAATGTGATACCTGACGATCGGTACATTAGACACTTCATATTAACAACATAGCCAACCCGTAGTACACGGATAAGCTGATTAGATTTTGAGGGACTCCTGTGTGCAAATTTACATATTAATGAGTGGAATACAGTCAGGTATAATCTTGGGACAGTAATGTGTGTGTGTATATATATATATATATATATTTGCATCTGGACACCACCACAATGGTGTTGAAATTAAACAAGATGTGCTTGTAGGTAGACTTCCAGGTTTAGCAAAAATATTGCATTAACCATTTAGGAATTACTGCAATTTTTATACATAGTCCCTGCATTTTCAGAGCCCATAAGTAATTGTACAAAGTAAAAAGGGTTATTTTAATACAAATAATCACTTTTACAGCCAGATTTCTTTAGACATTTCAAAGGATGCACACACGAACATTTCCAAGTCACTGAATGTTTCTTGGACTTTATTTACTTACATCATTAAGAAATACTAACCGCATGGTAAATCTGTCTGGATGGATACCTGCAACCAAGGATGCCTTGGTTGCAGGGATTACTAAAAGAAGAGTGAAATAATTGAACACTGTGACCTTTGTATAAAGAAACGGTAGAAATGGAACCATTGAACTGAAGTACACAAAGTTTTACAGATTGTCCTCTCACTCTTTTGTCTGTGGCCCTTTACTGTGCATCCAGTTCTTCCTCACTTATGAGCAGCTGAAGAAGATTGATGTTTGATCGTCAAAAGGAGGAAAAGTGAAGAGACAAGTATGAGTTCGCGCTCCAAGATGAGCACAGCAGACCAAATCAGGATCAGTTATATGGATCCTTGATGGGATGCTGACGGGGGCAAATTTTGTCAAAATCTTGTTTGAAGCCTTCAGCAAGTGTGTAAGACACATAAACCTGCATAAGGCCTGAAACACACTGCAAGCGTCACGGTCACGTCACGGCTACATTGAGTTGATTTTCATTTACGCGTCTGTAAACAGACCTTGCAGACCGCCAGCATGAGGGACGTGTCCCAGAAATGTCCCAAAAGCGTGTGTTGCGTAGCATATATTGCGCTCCTCTGGAGAATAGACTCGATGCCTATTACCTAAAAGAGACCTAAAAATGATCTGTAAACAGTCATTTTGAGTTCATACCGGCAGCATTAAATAATTGACACCTTTCACTGGACTTTCGGTGACTGTGGAAGAACTCTCAGACATGAAAAATATAAATACAATTTTTTTTAAAACCATTTCAGTGATTGAGGAAAAAAAAAGAAGTCATATGACTGCTGTCTGGTTAAGGCACAGTCACACTATGATGTTTGAGCCAGCAATTGGTGAACGAGGTAAAAGTGAGAGAAAAGGAGAGAAAAGTGGCGAAAATCATGTTCCTGGACGTTGGTAGTGGACCTCAAACACATCACAGCCTTTCACAACATGTTTATAGCAGAGGCAGTCGCTATGCAGCGCTCCATTATAACAAGCGGGACTGTTGCCAACATGGAAACGTTCGGGAGAGGGGTTTGACACACCACTGTCCAGTGATTCTGAGCAGGGAGGTGAACCAACACCCACATGTTAGCCAGCAAACCGGATCGCACCAGTAACTCAGGCTTTTGGAGGCTGTTTGCTCCGGTACCGCAAGCCAGCGAGGGCTACCGCGTGCAACGTGCACGTAGCGACTAGTGTTGGGGTGACGAAAATCGCTGACATGTGCGCCACAGTCAGTCAGTCGGCAACGAGAATCGATTCCAGTTTTTCTGATCTCGAGATTCAAAAATAGACCCTATCACATACAGTCGCTAGTCAACGTGCTGAGATTTTCAGACAGCTGTTCTGCTGGTTGCGTTGTAACCCGCGCAGTGTTCCTAAAGCGAGCCTTAAAAATACATCTAATAAGTGTAAACCAGATCGGACAAACGAAGTAATAAATAGGAAATGCATACCCTGCAATGCAATCGCATTTTGCTGATTTTACTTCTCAAGTGGCACACTGTGTGCTGCTGTCCGACGCTGCTCCGGGCTTCACACGGCTTTGTTTGCTTCGTAGGGTTCCATACTTCCAAGTTCTACAAGTTTGACGTGAGGCTCAGTAAACATCCAAAAGCCATCATCACATTTGTGTCTCTTGATTCTTTCATTTATTCCTGTTGCGCTCGCGAACAGAGCCCTCTGGTTAAGGAGAAGTGGCACACTGTGTGCTGCTGTCCGACACTGCTTCGGGCTTCACACGGCTTCATAGGGTTCGATACTTTCAAGTTGTACGAGTTCGACGTAAGGCTCAGTAAACATTCAAAAGCCATCATCGCATTTGTGTTGTGTTGATTCTTTCATTTGTCCAACTGCAGTCAATAGGCAGGCGAGCATAAACATCAGTAACACGAAGCGGTAGTAACTGTTTCAAAGTCCCGTGTCCACGATACAGCTGCCCAGTTCAGATCGCTAACAGTCACCTGCTGTCGCTTCCTCTCCGAGCCTTTCACATGCTTCCAAAATTGGATAAACTTGCGCGAAAATTTAGACGTTGAAAAATGTGGACGTGGTCGCCGTTCATCAATGAACACCGCCGAATGCTGCCGAAGGCCAACAGAGGCTGGCAATGACTGACGTGTGCATATTCGTCGTCCCAAACGTCATAGTGTGACTCCGCCTTGACAAGAAGTCACTTTCAGCTCTTCATTTTTCCAAACGCTCCTCAACTAAACCCACACGGAGCTCTGTGACCCACAGGATCTGGATTATAAAAATAATCTAACAAATAAACACTGATTTTAAATTTATATGCATTAATATATTTATATTTTAAGTTAAAATACTATAAAACGTTCACAAGGTGTGCTCTTAGGCACGTGCTGTCAGGTCGACGGCTGTATCAGCTAAACGAGCCAGCACAAAAACAAAAAAACACACACATGAAATGCCCAATCTGAATGCGCACTGTGAAAAGGTCACAGAAGACACAGGCTGTGGAATAAAAGTCATTCTCAAAGACAAATGATGGGGAAGGATTGAGCAGCTATCCAACACAAATGCACCCTGGTGTAAATACTCAAACACACGACTGTCGCGAGACGCGAGCGTGTCTGACTTGACACGGCCGTGACGCTTGCAGTGTGTACCAAAGCTAACTTCACTTTTTAGTACATCCAAAGGTTGAAATGGGTCCAGGCTACATGGTTTTCATAACGGACATGAAGTTTGGTGTAGTCTGGGGTAAATGGAGCCAGCTGAAGTCTGTTGGCAGGTTGGAGCTGTAATCCATGTGTGAGAGTGACAGATCCACATCTGTCTCCATGTCATCTCAGTTTTTCTAGTGCTAGCCTTCCGATAGTTTATAGGTTTGTGCTTATCAAAGACACAAACCAAGACAGTAACATTAAACAGTTGATGAAATGTGTGCTCTGCAACACAATAGAGGGAGGATTTTAAGTTGGCTCATATAGTTTTGTAACCTAAACTTTGTAAAATTTAAAAGTATTTATCCTCTTGTACTGCAGGGAATACAGTCTATCCATCATTCACTGATTATACCACATTCTGTTTCTTTTCAATCGGGGTGAGTTTTTTTTTTTTTTTTTTTTTTTAATTATCAGTTTAAGATATTTTAAGCCATAAAGTTATGACTTAATTCGCGGCATGGTCGCTTTGAGTGACAGGCTGTGTGTGCTGCTGAGCTGAGCCCATAGCACCGCTAGCAGAGGTTGGTGCCTGTTGTGGACCGACCGTGTCCGTCCTTTGAGCATTTTATTACAAATATCTTAGATAATATGGCTTATTGTGCGGTTAATTGTCCTAACGGATCATCTAAGAAGTCTGCTCCAGTATTTCTGTCAAGTGAAATTTTCGTGTTCTTTAATTTGTATGTTACTACTATTAGCAGGTATTGGTAGCTTTGTGACATTAGCGCCACTGTTACTCCACGGTTACTGAGTGGGTCATAATTTTTAATTCCCACACCCAAGCCACCCGTCAAGAACATCACTGACCAGTCCACAAAAATATGCTTTAAGTTAAAAAAACAAAACAAAAAAACAACCACACGAACCTTAGCCTGTTAGCTTGAGCTTGTTCGGTAACTCTGACGTGGGGGCGTGTTCAGGCTTCATTCCTCCTGCTGAGGTCACACACGGACTTGCCCGCGTTCTATCTCTACCCATTTATGGGTTGGCTGGGACATCGGCAGAGTAAGCACTGCCAACATGGCGACACCCAGAGCCGAAACATTTGAGATTCAAAATTGCTCTTCAGAAAACCTATGGGTGATGTCACGATGGGTTTGTCCAGTATATATGCAGTCTATGGTCAAAGTTCAGACTTAACCGTGACAACAATAGCGGTGGCAGTCGATAACTTAGGCCTCGACCGATCTGGTATGGAAATTCGATTTGTGATTTGAATATTTGGTTTGGCAAAGTTTATGCCGGATGTCCTTCCTGACGCTAACCTCCTCATTTATCTGGACCTGGGATCGGCACTCAGAATGCACTGGCTTGTGCATCCCCAGCGGCTGAGTTTTTAGCAGCCCCACTGATTGAAATTCAACATAAGTCTCTCTCTTCATCAGTGGATAACTGCAGCACTCCGACTGTGGCTTTATCTGGATTGAGTTAATAGAAACAGCTGTTAAATGTTTAGTAAGCAACTTTTTTTTCTTTTTCAGTCAGCAAGCTGCCTTTAAGAATAGTGAGAGCACTTAGACTTGTACAACTAACAGCAGTTCCCATTTTAGAAAGTACCATTTCCGTTTGCCTTAGTGAGAGACACGGGCTGACTGTGCTCGAATTACATGAGGCCTGAATGTCAGAGAGAGCAGTGGACAGTCAGTGTCTGACTAGGCTGGGCTAAGATTTGCTAGATTATTATTTTTTTTTTTCTATTTCTTAATTGAGAAATAAACATGAAAATGTTATTTTCGGAGTATCGGTGGAAGATATTCAGACTGAGATTACAGAATACTTTGTGGTTTGCTGTAAAAAAAAAAAAAGAGAAAAAATAAGTCATGTAAACAGTGTGGGTGTGTGGGCAGGATACACACACATAACTGAGGTGAGAATAGAGGCCCGTGATGTCGATGTTTTACATGATACAGTAAATATAGGGTTTACACTGCAGTTAGGCGCCATGCTCGTCTGTGTAAAAACTTTAACACAAACACATTATACCACTCCACACACTGTCCACCTCATACGAACAACGCACACGTACCTCTTGGTATACTCGCATCCACCAAGGAAAGTGTGGATTATTAGCAGTGTTAGTCACATATTATGGGATCAATATTGATCAAACCAAGTGAGAAGATTGGACATGACTTGGAATAGAAATCAATAAATTCAAAAGAGGACAGAGCCAGGAAAGGCCAACCTTTTTAAAATTGTGATACGACATATGAATGTAAGAGATTTTCATGAAACCTGGTGAAAAGGTGGAGCCCATCCTGGATTAGCGTCCATTAAAAGGGTTGTTTTGTGTCCCCCAAAATGATCTACCTCTGGTTGGGATCCTCACAGTCCCACACTTCTGTCTGTCTGAATGTAAATACTATCTTGTTAGATATGGAAGATTTCAACTTCAAATGACTTATTTTAGACTGCTGTGACATTTGTAATTGAGGGCCCTGTATCTTCCATCCGATGCAAAGCAGGGGCACGGTAGCAATGGCCTTGAGGTTGAAAAATCACTGGGATGCCCTTGAGCAATTGAAGGCCTTAATCCTCAAGTCGGTCCCGGTGTGTATTTGAGTGCCATGCATGGTGGCACTCTGACGTTGGCGTGTGAATGGATGAGTGTGTCGTCTCATTGTAAAGTGCTTTGAGTGTTTGCATCAGATGGAAAAGTGCTAAATACAAGCCATTTAATTCAATTCGATTTATGTACTGCCAAATCATTTCATGTTAATGCGTGGGTCATGAGAGAGGTCTAGACCAGTGGTTCCCAACCATTTTTCCTTGGAGATGCCCCTATTTGTAGCTTTTTAAAAAGGCTGAGGTTCCTCAGCCTGCACAAATACCTGCACACCATAAAAGATTAAAGTAATTCATTGCAACTTTTATGTGTTTCTGGCAAAAAATTAACTTTAGCGCCTATAAAACTTTGTAGTTTTCCTCCTTTTCTCTTTGGTTTAGCCAAAGAAAAACATTTTTAATTATATTTACTTGTCCAGTGAGTTATTATGTAGCATGTGCTCTTCTAATTTTGACAACCTTATGGCAGACAAAATCTCGCGACACCCCCGTGATCTTTTGCAAGTCGCAAGAGGAGTCTCCGACCCCGTGCTGGGCACCACGGGTTTAGATCTTACCAACCCCATGGGCAAGCACACTGGGTCACAGCGGACAGGAAAAACTCATTCACCATTAAAGAAAATTGGTTATTTTGATAAGGAACTGTTTTCCACAGAACCTGCTCAAAAGGTTGGGTCTGAGTTAGGCTACGGTGTTTTTGAGCACGGTGGAGGTATGCACCCTCCTGTTAGTATTTGCTTAAACTGTTTTTGCACTGCACGCTCTGCTTTCATTGTAAATAATGGATTTGTTGCTGCAAAACTACAAACCAGTGTGACTGTATCATATGTTTTTGTGCTGCTACATTTATGCATTATTTCTAATAAAAGAAGCAACAGTTATAGTGTGTTTTCCTCTTCAGTCACCACAGAGTGGCGCTGTGCAGCTACACATGCTCACCAGGGTTTGACCCAGTTGAAATCTACCATCTCGCTCCTCTTAAATTCCCAGGCAGCCCCGACTTTGGGACCTCATATCCAGCACAGCGTTGTTTCCGAGGGATTGCCCGGTTTCTGTCAAACGCACATCTTCACGCAGCATCGCACAAACAGCGCGACTCATGAATTATTCAGCGGAATTCAAGATAAAATCGTTCTTGTATTTCTGTGGATAAATCCCCAGTTTTCCGTCATCACAGGCGTTGTGAGGAGATGATGGCAGTGCGGTGGGAAAACGCCAGTGTGTGTCTCTGAGCCTCGTTCTTATTTAGGGAGCGCTGCCATGAGACTTATTACTTGTGAGAGAAGTGTTACTGGATCTGCTTCATCTAAGCCGCTGTGAGTTGCAGCGCCGCGTTGTTGCTGTGACAAACTTGGCACATTGAAAAAGTCAGATCCAAACAGCGACGCTGAGCATGTCACAGGAGGCACGGCAGTACAGTGTAACCCTAAAAAAAAAAAAAACCCCAATCTGATTAGTAGACGACAGCTGGCCCTGCAACGTGTTCCACAGTGTCCACGAGCAAGTTGAACACGCAAGTGAATTCATTTGGAATAAAAGAGCAAAAATCATGTTCGGGCTGCGCCAGGATTTGGCATCTAGAAATTTGGCACCACGCTCTGCCTGGCATCACGTCTCTGGCGCAGTCCTCCACAAGCTGGACAAGTACAGCCACGGGGGATTCCAGCAGTCACAGACATGGTGCATTATGGGTATTATTGGCTCCATGGCCCGTGGGTGCAGGAGGCTGCCTCTCTATTGTGTTCCCGGGATCAGAGGGAGCTTTTGTGTGAGAAGGATGAGGCTGTGCTCTACTTCAAACACCCTGCTCTCTTCTCTGCTTCTTTTTGTTCTTTTAGCCGTTTCTCAGATGAAAACGCAGCAGATACATAAATGGACGAAGAGAAATGTGACACGGAGACAAATCTATTGATCCATTTGGGGCAATCACTGTGCTGCGAAAGGGAGAGGGGAAAAAAATCCGCTTTACTGTATTTCCACTTTTCCATTTGAGATATGGCAACACGCAGAAGTTTTTCTTTCTGAAACATAAAAGATGTTCAAAAAACACATAGCGAGTGCTGGGTTTGAGTCAATGAACGGTTTTCCACCTGAATATACATTGTTTGCAGGCTACGGTTTGTAACGTCAAAATAAGCTGCTTGGGAAGCAGTCACAAACATCTTTGCCTCTGAAAGGGGAAAAAAAGTAATATTTCTGCTGAAGTAAATATTTTGACAGTGCGGCATATGAGTTACATCTATAAGTGTCAGAGAAACGTCACAGCACGGCCCAGCAGGAATATTAAAGCAGCTTGATAATGAAATGTGATGAGGTCGCCTTCTAATTGACCCCTGCTGAGGATCACAGACACCCATAGGTGTGCTGTAGGATCTGTCCATTAGTACAAGTTTGTCCGTTTACACCCGTAAACATGCGTGACGACCTTTAGGCAACGATTCATCTCTGCTACAACTCTACATCCAAACAAACAGCCTGACGGAATGGCAGCGCAGTCGACCTACATTCACACACAACTGGAAGGGGACGGGGACCCCGGGGAGACGGGATCACAAGGATGAGCCGCCGCTAACGCTGCTCCATTGTTCCGTTAAGAAGGAAACAGACCATCAGAGTGAATGTTCAAGGAGATAAAGCGAGGGCACGTTGGTTCCACAAGTTGGCTTCTTCCAGTCGACGAGCGGCAAGAGTCAGGCAAAGTTAAGATGTGTCACTTAGACATGTTTATGTTCCCGTGCCGTCTGCGTGGTGTTTGGTGCAGATTTGACTGTTTCCTAAGATGGCATCACTCCAAGATTCATGTCCTTCCTGCAGCAACGTAGTCAAAGTTAGGAGAAGGATTTCAGGTTTTAAACTCCTCCAAAAACATCCCACATGTCATCACTGTTTCAAAATGCTTGAAACACTAAACAAAATATTTACTTAAGATGACTAATGAAAATCATTAGTCGACTAATCTTGACAATAAATCAATAAGGTCAAATCTAAGCAGTGAAACTTTAAATAGACTTTAATATTCAAACACAGCTATAGAACTACAAGTTGAATGATGGCATGGTGCTGACTTATCAGTGACTGATTCCTTATTCTTCAGCTACAGCCTCATTTCTGGACAGTCCTTTTGATTCCTCATACCTGTGCTCCAACCTCTTTCTTGGAAACTGAAATTGATCCTTATTCTCTGCAATATAGTGCAGCAGATAAGTGTATGAATCGTTCAAATTGTGATGCAAGCATGAAATTTGGCACAAATATTCTATACAGGTCACTCTTCAAATCTACCCAATTGGCAATTTGAAAATCCAAGATGGCGGTCATGTTTTCCAAGATGGCGTCCGGATAAATTTAAAATCCTCCACTCATATTGAAAAGTATACCTTCTTATTTGCCTGATCATAAAGATTCTTAAAAAGGTATAGTTTGGACAATCTATGACTGAATGTTATGGAGTTATGGGGCAAAAACTGCAAAAATAGTGACAAAGGTCAATTTCAGTTTGTACAGGGGTCAAAAGTTAAAGTTGCTCCAATTTTTACCAAAATTGGAGCAACTTTAACAGGATTAATAAGTGGAATAGTTTTGACTGTGTTGAATGCTTAGTCTCCAAAGTAAAGGTCAAATAAGGTCAACGTCCATTGGATACTATGATATATGACATATGTTACCCCGTAACGTGATAACTGAGCATAACAGATGGTGCGAACTATTCCTTTTAAAAACTCTATTAGCTAAACCAGTAATTTACATCACTTTTTACCAAAATTGGAGCAACTTTAACTTTTGACCCCTGTACAAACTGAAATCACCTTTGTCACCATTTTTGCTGTTTTGCCCCATAACTTCATAACATTCAGTCATAGATAGTTCAAACTATACCTTTTTGGAATCTTTATGATCAGGCAAATAATATGGTATGTTTTGTTTTTGTTTGTGAAAATGTGTCTACTGGTGCAGTTGTTAACACTTTCATATAAAAACGGGGCACGCGTTATACAGACTTTATTCAGGCCGCCATCTTTATTTTCAAAATGGCTACCATCATAAA
>OMMV01192930.1:0-10597 GCA_900302635.1 Chatrabus melanurus
AAAACCATTGAATGAGAAGGTGTGTCCAAACTTTTGACTGGTACTGTACAGTCTATAGAGTGGTTAAGGATTAAACACAGAGGAAAATAAATAGAAGACAACCAACAAACAGAGGACATCGAACAAAAAAAGCAACAAGTAGAAGACACTAATTGTTGGAGAGTTGCTATGATTTTGGCCACTGTTGTGCCATTGCACACGTGGATTTCCCCCAGTGGGTCCACATATTAGTTTCTGGATGACTTACAGAAGCCATCAGCCTGTGAGCCACACTGTCCTCTTCTGTCTGCCCTGTGTTCCCCTGATCGTCACAGCGGACACATCTGCATCCTTATCAGCACTCTGTCCACTTCCTTTCTGCAGCAGCCGTACTTTACTGCCACAGACTCTGTAACATACAGGAACACAGCTGGGCTCCTGACATACGCCGCATGTAATGCTACGTTTACATATTAAAAATGCCGGCTGTAGACAATTTCTGACCACTAATACGTAAACAGCGGCATTAGCCTGCCAGCTGCCATGACGGTACATTTTCAAAGTCACAATACAAAACCCACACAGATTTCTCTTATATTATTATATTATGAGGTGGTAAAACTGTGTTCCAACGAAAATAACACTTTATCATAAACCCTGCTTTAGCATGCTAAGTTACAACATATTGAAAAAATACAAATTCCATGACAGAAAGCGCATTAGCATTTAGCTTGGTGCTAACTACTTTTTTCTTTTTATTGTTATCTCATTAATTGTTTCTGGTGCAGAACAGAGAGCGAGTGGACGAAAATGTGATCAGTATCTATTTTTATACAAAAAAATGGTCACATTTACTGTCCTTAACAGCAGGAGTGGATTTAAGTGGCCACGGGCTCCTGGGTCACACGTATCTGTGGGCCCCTAAAATCTTGTTAGAATCACGTAATGTAGGCGAGTAGCACCAAATGAAAATATCCAGCCAATACTTCCTACTATTTTAAACATTTGTTTAAAAAAAAAGTAAATATGTGAAATTATCTATTGTAATGAAACACCTATTTTTTGTGAGGGCCCAAAAACATTGCACATAATTTTTAAATTTTGCTTGAATGTGCATCATGTCCTGAGGTGCTTCATTTCCCATCATGCAATCAGTCAGTAGTCGTTGGTACGTGTTATTGCTTGTGATAGTATTGATAATTTTGGGTTTTATTATGTGTGTTCTTCACAATACTTTTGTGGAGAAAATCCGGGACGCCTCGTCTTTAGCCCAGGCAAACCTAAGCATGACTTCACCCCTTCTTAAGAGTAGAAGAAAAAGGCTATTTATTCTCACTGGAAAAAAGTTCAGCAAGTTGAACTACTGGCCATCGACCGCCAACAGCTTCACACCACCAGTGGCAGGTTACTTTTCTATTGAAACAAATTCAACTTCTGGCATTCTGTCAACAGCTATTATGTAAAAGCTTAAAGGTGCTGTGACTCTAAATTTTCCATTTTTTAGTACTTTCAGTCACAATTGGAGGTTTGCCACATTTCTTTTGGCTTCATGATACTGAGCAAGTTTGCCATTGGAGGGATGTTTTGAGGGCAAGCAAAAAACATTTTGAGTAAACTGCTTCTTGTCACCACTGAACAGGCGTAAATGTTGTGAGAAGTGTCAGGTAGCGTGGAAAAAAGATCTCTGTGGAGTTAAATGTGCACATGTTTACCTCACTAATGGTGAAGAAACGTTTTAAGATCATCCACTATACAGGTAGCCGCTTACCTTAGCTTAGCCATCCTCTCCCAGCACTGCTTTCCACTGACTGATTACAAGTCAACTGCCAATGAAGGGCTTGTTCTATAAGACACAAAGTTAGAGATCCTCTTCGTGCTACCGGACACTTCTAATGACATTTTTGTCTGTTTTAAGCACAGTCATACCTAGGCGTTTGGGCCAACGTAGATGAACGTATTTGCATTCGTCGGTGATAGCTAGCCTCCGGTAGCCTCTGCTGGCCTTCATCAGCCTGCGCCGGCGTTCGCTGATGACTGCGTGCAAAATTTTCAACATATTGAAAATATTTCTCCGATTGCCGACGTACCTGTGGCTACGTTGGAGCCCAGTTGCGAAAGTTCATCTCTGCTACGACCAAGGTAGCCTTCGTTAGCCTCCGGTAGCATCCATTAGCATCCGTTAGCTTAAGTTACAGGTGCGATTGTCTATGCTGGGTGCTGCTTCACTCTGCCTGCTCAGAATCACTGGACAGCGGCGTGTCAAACCCCTCTCCCGCACATTGCCACGTTGGCAAAGGTCCCGTTTGTTCTAATGGAGCGCTGGCTAAAGCCAGCCTCTACAGGCCTCCACTAGCATCACATTGTAGAATGCCGTGCTGCGTTTGAGGTTCGCTACCAAACTCCGGGAACATAATTTTTGCTGATGTTTGGCCACCTTTTCTCCCTTTCACCGTGTTCACCAAACACTGAGGTAAACGTCATAGTGTGACTGAGCCTTTACTGGTGACAAGAAGTGGTTTACTAAGAGCGCTTTTAGCTTGCTCCATGCCATTACTTTAATTAGTCGATTAGCCTGTAATGGTGTTTGCGTTCTAAATCAATAATGCGCCGATTAATTTCGATTTTGTCCTGACTGATAAAATGACCCACAAAACATCAAAAAATAAAGCTTATGTTATAAAATTCCGGAGTTTCTTTTTAAGAATGTGTTCTGTTCAAGGTTTAAAACCATATGAATAAAGAAATTTCAAACCATAAATCATTATGCTGACTCGATGTCCACTATACAAGCTGTGTTTTTCTCTCGGTGTCAGTGAAGGGATGTTTAAGATATGACAGGGTGGCTTCCCTTTATGACCGCAGGGATGGTGCTTGCGGTCTCCTCCCTGTGATACAATGAGTCATGTATACACTCTCTTAACATGACCTTTGACCCCGGGCATCTTGTGGAGTTAGAGCTGCCCGCGCCTATTCTGTGCTGTGTCGGGAGGTCGAGTGGGCTAGAGAGTCTTGGAGTAGACCAGAGGGGTTGTCGGACAGAGGGGGATGGGAGGAGGCTGTTGAGTGGCGTTGCCCAGCAGCGACGGGTGGCCCAATGGTCCATTTAGAGCTCCAGCCTCACGCTGGGAGATAGTACTTCCTGACAAGCTGAAGGGACTCCCTTTGGTACCAGTGTACGTTTGGGTGTGTCAGAATGTCAGAATATGGATGAGAATTTGATAGAACATCACTCTTTAATTTGTCAAAATGGATGCTCCGGGTGTCCCGTGGTGATCTAAAGAGCTTCACAGCTTCGCCTAAAGCAAGTTCAGATCAACTAAGTAGCGCAATTACAGATCTAAAGAGCAGCTTCTTCCTTTTTTCCAAAATAATTATCTGTGGAATGAGAACTACGCTGTTGCTTTCTGCTATTACCGCACCGCAATCTGTGACGGCATTCACATTACGCCCTTTATCTCTCGATGTGGTTTCATCCATCTCAAGAGGATGAAAATCGGATTCCTGAGAATTTGAATGTTAAATAGAAAATGATTCATGGGAATGATCGCTACATATCAATGATTCTTAAAATACAATGTGTCCATGCACCCAAGAGTGATAGGTGCCACATTGTACGTGAGGCGGGGAGTGGATTTGAAGGTTCTTTTTCAGTAAACATTTAAAAGAGTGGAGAAGTGAACAAAAGCGTTAAGAAGGAGCTGTTTTGTTGCCCCTTTTTTAACCTAAATAGGCGGTCTGTCCGACCGAGGCCTTGGCTTCAAAGTATTATCCCACACATGCAATTACCATTTCTATCAACTGGGAAGAAAGATTATGCTTTTTGGGTGTTCTTCTACGTTTCTTCCAGTGGATTCACTTGGTGAATGTGACACGTTTTGTGTCTCTCACCCCCTATTGAATTTAAAAGTTCTCTATTCTCTGAGTGAGCTGAGGAGAGTCCTACACGCAGGCTGAATAGACACTAAATCTTTCAAGGTTAGGATTTAACCTTCTCCCACTCTAATTCATCTTTAAACTTTAGTCTGAGGCCAATCAATATCAGATGATTGGTAAACAATGTGCAGTGTCTGATAGGCAGGTACCAAGGGCCCTCAATGGGATTGCAAATGCTTTGTGCGTCCCGAGTCGCTTTTGCTCTAAAGCACTGTCACAAAAAGTGAAATTACCATTCGCTTGGAATGATGCCATTCATCTTTGTCAGAGCGCCAAGCTCAGCACGCAAGCCGCTCCCCTCAAATTAATTCCTTGTTTTGCATCAGCTGAATTTGCCCAAATCCAGGAGGATGGCTCTGGCTACACCTCGCCTGCATTCTTTGATGTGGCACTTCCAGCTGATTTCACTCTGCTCAAGGCCCCGTGGCTTGATTTACTGCCTAATTCTCAAAGAAATGAAAATAGATATGAAAATAAGTCGGAGAAATAAGATAAATCTGGTTGTATGTGTCGCATGTTCCAACCAGGAGAGTTGGTGTAGCACAAACACGCCGGCGGGCCCTTAGAGCTCCATACAATGCTGTTGTCAATTTGTGTTTTCGTGTTGCAAAAGTACAAAGGTAATGTCTTCCCTGAGGCGCTTACCCATGCAACATAAAAGTGTTGTTGAATGAATGTCCGGGGGATTCATTTGTTGGTCCCAATAAGATACGTTGTGTCAAGGCAGATCAAGTGAGCCAATATATTGTAAACAAATCACGTAAACTTATTTTCCCTTCTTTATGTACAGCTCACAAGAAAAGCTTGCATTGCTTTAAATCACTTTACATTCTGAAAGAAATGTAAAAGTAAAGAGACTCCATTAGCCTGACCAAAGAGCACATTTGACTTGGAAGTTTGAGTTGAAAAGTTTTGTTGTGTATGCAAAAAGAGAGATGCTATTTGGATTTTCTGTTTGAACACTTTTGCGGTCAGTTTCGAGTTTTTTTGTTTTATTTTCTCTGTCCTGGGTTTCACACAACTTATAAAGTATTACATGTAAAGGGTTTACTTAAGAACGATACTAAAAATACATAACTGTACTCTATTACAGTTGTGGAGGAAACACTACAGTGTAATGTGATTACTGATACATTTTGAAAAAAATTTCTAAATTACACAATTTTCTGCAAAAGCACATAATAGTGCTCTCATCACTCTCATGTTGAGTGAAGTGGAGTGAAAGTTACTGCTGCAGGAGACAGACTGTCTGCAGGCACCGTGAGTGCTCTCTACTCTGAAGCTAATTCAACTGTTTCACAGTTGGATGATTTGCTCATTTCATCTTTAGTAAATGCGGTTTTTGTCAGTATAATACAGAGAAATCTATTATCTTGTTTGCTCATGGAAAAATCATCAAACCATTATTCGATTACTGCTTATAAGATCTGCTAGGGGGGTAGGTGATAGTCTCGAGGTTAAAGTGGTGGGCTTGAGACCAGAGGATCCTCGGTTCAAATCCACATCAGACCGGAAAATCACTAAGGGTCCTTGGGCAAGGTCCTTAATCCTCAAATTGAGCGCCTTGCATGGCAGCATGCTGATGTGTGTGTGAATGGATGAAAGGGAGGCATCATTGCAAAGCACTTTGAGATTCTGTTGCAGATGGAAAAACACTATAGAATTCCAGTCCATTTATAACACCATGGAGAGTTTATTGGATTGTGAGACATTCACAAATGTCACATTTCCTGACAAAAACAAATACAGGTTAATGACAACGCATACTGTGAATGAGTAAGATTATATATGTATCAATTATTGAGCAATATTGCACTCAGAACCTAAATATAAAATTACTTGTCATTTATTGAGCAATATTGCAGTCGTAACTCCACGGGGAATTAATTGCACTGAAACTGAGTAACTCATTTAATAATGCCACTTGGAAAAAAATAAATAATAAAATATATATATATATAGATAGATAGATATATAATAAACATGGGACACACAAAGGACAGTGTGTATACTGTGCATATGGTTAAATTGCAATGTAAAATTTATTGAAGTTTACATGCTTCAGTGTGTGGAGGTTTTGCCATGAATGTTTTAATGCAGAAAAAGGAAACAACATCAAAGTGCCATTTATCTCTTTATTTTCCTTCCCAAATGCATCCTACATTGATGATTTTTGATGTGTTACACAGCTTAATATAAGTCACACTAACATTTATTTTCTGCCATCTTTGTGTGCATTTGGCATGTAGATAATGCAAAGGTAATGGGAAGTACTCAAATGATATTACTTTAATTTTTGAGGACCACAATGGAAATAAGTTGTGTGCTTTTTTGTGTTATCCTCGGCAATTTTATATATATATTGTAGTGTATATGTACTTTTATTGCCAAAATAAATTCATTCATTCATTCATTCAATCCTGAGATTTAGGTCGGATTACATTTTTTAGTAGGTAATTAGTAACTCCATTGGAATAATCCAATTCAATTTATTTATACAGCACCAAATCACATCATTAAGGGCCTATCACACTGGGCTACGACACCATGCAAACGACATTCCCGTCCCCGGAATGCCCCGGCGCATCCACGGGGATTCCCACACCCGTTGCCCGGCATTCGTTGGACATCCAGGCGCATTTTTGGCCCAAATATTGCTGAGAGGTCCCACACATGACGAGCGAATGCCGCGTGCGTATCGAGCATCATGCATGAGCCATCCGCCATTGTGTCACACTTCCACTTCAGTGTGACTGCAAATGCGGCCTGGCCAATATTCACCTATTTCCTCGCAATTTCACGGCTCCCTCAGGTCGCCACCATTCGCAGCCCAGTGTGATAGGCCCTTAAGTAAGGTTTAAATCTTACACACCCCTTGAGCAAGCACATTGGTGCCATTGGTACGGAAAAACTCCCTCAGGTGGTTTTTGATTGCAGGAAGAAATCTCAAGCAGACCATACTCAGTGGGGTGACCATTTGATTTGGCCCTACTAATGAAAACAACACAATGAAATAAAACAAAAGCACAACAAGGAATTTTCAAACATGCAGAGACAGAAATGTTGCAGCTAAGCAACCATATACATATACAGTCCAATGATCACAATGACCATTGGCTCAAAAGACAACCAAAAGGTGAAGAGCAAAGTCCCAGTGAAATGGCCTACAATTAGTGAGTCAGTGTTTGTATTGATGCTAGATTAGTCATTAAACAGGACACACCCCAGTTTCCACCCCATCCCTGTCATTTCTCCACATGAATACATTTTTAACATAACCCTGCCATCGTATTGTAGGTCAGCCAGGATTTTAGCGGTCACCTCTTTGTTGGTTTCATTCTCCAGCTTATGTATAAGTTACCCCGGTGCTGTTTCTTGGGGTTGAGCCCACAGTGACAGCGGTGATGAGATTTTAAGAAGCGGGTTGTACTCTCCTCTCACTGTCCTCCCGCTGTCGGACCTAAAAGCTAAAAATGGTTCAGAGGCTAATTTATGGTTGTGGTGACTCTGACCACTGATTTGTGATCCCCTGTGTTTGTGTTTATGGAACATGGCTTATTTTCTTCATCTTATCTGCCGGCAGATGGGCAACATGGTTTGACAGGGCTTATTTAGATGTTTGTTTTTTCCAGCACAAAGTATGGGTTGAATGTAGAGTGAAGCCTTGGGGTCAAAGACCTTTTCCTGTCTCCATCCCTGGCATGTGCAGACCATAGTGTCCCTGTGCTCAATTCCAGTTGTAGATTAAACAGACATCTGTGGTACTTCTAAGCATAGCAAAATGAGGCATATGCATGTTTTACATGTACTTTCTAAGAAGCCCTCCTTTGGAGGAATTTGATCATGGAGGGCACAAGTGAGTTTGTACTCAAGTCTATGTCAGAAAATATCATATTGTGTTTTACAGAAGACAGGACACAAGAAAGGAAATGGAGAGGAGCGGTTGGAGAAAAGTGGGTACGGCCTGAGAAACTATTCTTCACCTCAGACACCTGCACCTCTCCACAGATCCATCATCAAGAACCCACTTTGTCCCTGAGCTGCACCATTGTCCACTGAAGGACTCTCTAGACTTTTCTCTGAATACCTCCCTGTGCTACTCCCAAGTGGACGCGGCATAGTGCTCCCTAAGAGACAGACAAAACAGCGGATTCCAAAGCCCCGGCCCCTTGGCATTCCCCTACCTTTGGGAGATAATGCAGGGAACCTCAGCCCAATTCACTCCTCCGCTCTTCATCCCTCTCCAAAGTCTCCCAAAAAGTAGGAGAAGAGGAGGAGGAGGAGGAAACCAGAGGACTTGTAAAGGAGTAGCAGAGGGGTGGTCTTAGGGTCACTGAGTGATTGGTGAGGAGCAGAGTGGTGCTCCTTTTTGGTCCTCCTCGTCTGTGGTCACTAAAAAAATGACTTCCACTGGCCTTACTGGGGAGTGTGGGTATAGAGAGAAGGGGAGGAATTATTCCTTTCTGCCTGTCTGTCTCAGCTATATATAACCTGCCTGACAAGATGGATGTTTATGGAAGCTCTCCCCGTAGATTCTGATTTCTTATCCTCTTGTTTGCATTTCATTACAAACTGGATGAAATATTCAGACCATCAGAATCAGGATGAAGGTACAGACTGGGTTATGCTAGGTCACCTCAGAAATACTAAAGGAGTGTATGAGTGCAAATACCCAATTATAAGAAATATTTTTGACAGTGCCAGATTTTGTAGAATTTGAACTTTGCTAAGTCATTTCTTCTGTTTACATCAGTTATTATTCATTTGCTAAAATTCAGGTGCCACTATCGACATCAGCAATCAGTTAAGCCAACTTGGCAACTTTTTTCAGCGCTCTCATATTATCACCCAAGAGCACTCATTCTGCTGACAGATTTAGCTCAATTTTGCTAAATACGTGAAGCTGCTGGTAATAATGCATCTTTCTCTTGCATGTTTTTCATAATAAACAATTTCTTTGTGAGACTCGTGGCAGATCTTTACTGTGAAACCAGAAAGGCTGACAGGATCATTGTCAGGTTTAGTAAATGTTACCGAACATCAGTCCACTTAATCTTTCCAGTCTCATATACATATATTCTTATTCTCACTTACATGTATGTGTGAATGAGACTCCACTGTATGTATATGAAAATGAGAATATACAACCCCAAATCAGAAAATGTTGGAATGACATGGAAAATGCACAAACGAAGCAAGCAAACAAATAAACAAACAAAAAACAGTGATTCTGACATTTACTTTGACTTCTAATTAATTGCAGACAGTATGAACTCAAGCTATTTTACGTTTTGTGTGGTCAACTTCATTTCATTTGTTAATATACATTCATTCCTGCATTTAAGGCTTGCAACACATTCCAAAAAGGTTGGGACAGGGACAATTTATGGCTAGTAATGAGGTAAAAAAATAAATAAATAATGATATGACAACCAGGTGATGTCAACAGGTGATTGTAATAATGATTTAGTACAAAAGCAGTATCCACTAAAGGCTGAGTCTTTGATGAGCAAAGAAGGGCAGAGGATCTCCAGTTTGTCAACAAATGTGTGAGAAAATTATAGAAATATTTAAAAACAATGTTCCTCAAAGAAAGATTGGAAGGGATTTGCATATTTCTCCCTCTACAGTGTATAATATCATTAAACGATTTTTCAGTGCGTAAAGGGCAAGGACCCAAGCCTAAGCTGAACACCCATGTTGTCTGATCCCTCATACGGCATGGCATCAAGAACCATCAGTCATC
Source organism: Chatrabus melanurus (assembly GCA_900302635.1). Classification (NCBI taxonomy): domain Eukaryota; kingdom Metazoa; phylum Chordata; class Actinopteri; order Batrachoidiformes; family Batrachoididae; genus Chatrabus; species Chatrabus melanurus. The sequence goes on from OMMV01192930.1 coordinate 9,659, forward strand.
AATAGCTGATATAACCACATGGGCAAGGGATTAATTTGGGAAACCTTTGTCAAGCACAGCAATATGGGGTTACATTCACAAATGCCACTTAAAACTTTACTGTACAAAAAAAGAAGCCTTATGTTAACCTTATTCAGAAGCGGCGTTGACTTCTCTGGGTTCGGAGGAATCTTGGTTAGACCATCACACAGTGGAAATATGTACTGTTGTCAGACGAATCAGTATTCCATATCTTTTTTGGAAGAAATGGACACCGTGTGCTCCAGACCAAAGATGAAAAGGCTGTTATCAACAAGAAGTCCAAAAGCCAGGGTCTGTCGTGGTATGAGGTTGTGTCAGTGCCCTTGGCAAAGGTAATGTATACTTCTGTGATGAAGGCATTAATGCAGAAAAGTTCATTGAGATTTTTGAGCAACATATGATGCCTTCATATTGACATCTTTTCCAAGGATGTCCATACGTTTTTCAACAAGACAATGCAAAACCATATTCTGCACACATTACAAAGGCAGGGCTGTGGAAGAAGTGGATACGGGTACTGGACTGGCCTGCCTGCAGTCTTGACCTGTCCCCAATAGAGAATGTGTGGAGAATTTTGAAACAAAACTTGCAGCAACGACGAACCCATACTGTTGCACACCTTAAGACGTGTTTGAAGGAAGAATGGGACAAAATAACACCTTTCACTTTTCAAAAACATTTCATCGCTTGGTATCCTCAGTGTCAAAACATCTTTTTTATTGTTGTGAGAAGGAATGCAACATTACAAAGTGGTAAAAGTTTTTGCATCCCAACTTTTTGTGGAATGTGTTGCAGGCCTGAAATGCAGGAATGGATGTACATTAACTAATGAAATGAAGTTGACCACACAAAACATGAAATACTTTGGGTTCATACTGTCTGCAATGAAACAGAAGTTAAAGTAAATGTGAGAATCAC
>OMMV01192935.1:0-10370 GCA_900302635.1 Chatrabus melanurus
CATAAAACTAAACAGTTCAAATCTAGGCTAGCATCTCCCATGTGCCTTCTGGCAAACTGTATCTGAACTTTCAAGTCTTCTTTTTAAGGAAATCCTTTTCTGCTCCACTCCACCATGATGTTGTGTAACTGGTGATGCAAAATGCAAAACTTGCACGATGCATAATTTCTCCAATCACAGCCAGAGAAGCCTATAACTTCATCAGAGTTGTCATGGGTGTCTTGTTGGCTTTCCTCACTAGTCCCCTTCTTGCATGGTCACTTAGTTTTTGAGAACTGCCTACTCCAGACAGAATTACCATAGAGTACCATACAGTTTGTATTTCTTAATGATTGATGTGAATGAAGTCCAAGACATATTCAGTGACGTGGAAATGTTCATGTATCCATCCCCTGACTTGTCTAAAGAAAACTGACTGTAAAGTGATGATTTATTTGTGTTATACTAATTGGGGCCCATACTTATTCACACTATTGTTTTGGGTTTGATATTTTTATTTTATTTTTATCATATTGTAGAGAATTGTTTTCACTGTGAATTTAAACAGCATCATTTTAGAAATTTTATTTTAAAGAAGCCTGATTTTTTTTAAATTTATTTTCATAAAACAATTAAAATGTGTAAAAAGCTCAAGGGGGCACAATTTTTTTCACATCACTGTACATCCATTACTACATTTCAGCCCTGTAATATATTCCAAACAAAGTTGGGACAAGGGAATTTGGGGCTAGTAATGAGGTAAAAAAAATAATAATAATAATAATTATGTTTTTTCAAACAGGTGATGTCAACGGGTGATTGTAACTGTGATTTGGTGCAAAAGCAGTATCTGTGAAAGGCTGAATCATTAAATGATTCAAGGAATCTGGAGGAATTTCAGTGCGTAAAGGGCATGGGTGCAAGCTTAAGCTGAACACCCATGATCTCCTATCCCTCAGATGGCACTGCATGAAGAACCGTCATGAATCAGTAGTTCATATAACCACATGTGCAAGGGTTTACTTTGGGAAACCTTTGTCGAGCAAGACAATACAGAGTTACATTCACAAATGCCACTTAAATCTTTGCTGTGCAAAAAAGAAGCATTATATTGACCTTGTCCAAAAGTGGTATTGGCGTCTCTGGGCTCTGAGGCATCTGGGTTGGACCATCACACTGTGGAAATTTGTATTGTGGTCAGGCAAATCAGTATTCCAGATCTTTTTTGTTTTTGTTTTGTTTTTTGTTTTGGAAAAAATGGATGCCGTGTGCTCCAGACCAAAGATGAAAAGAACCATGTAGACTGTTATAAGCTACAAGTCCAAAAGCCAGGGTCTGTCATGGTATGGTGTTGTGTCAGTGCCTTTGGCAAGGGTAATTTACACTGCTGTGATTGCAGCACTAATGCAGAAAAGTACATTGGGATTTTATAGCAACATATGCTGCCTTCAAGATGACAAATGCAAAACCACATTCTGTACCCATTACAAAGGCATGGCTGCAGAAGAAGAGGGTATAGGTATTGGACTGGACTGCCTGCAGCCCTAAGCTGTTCCCAATAGAGAATGTGTGGAGAATTTTGAAACAAAAAAATGCAACAATGATGACCCCTTACGCTTGCACACTTAAAGATGTGTTTGCAGGAAGAATGGAACAAAATAACACCTGAAATGCTTCATCACTTGGTATCCTCAATGCCAAAATGTCTTTTAAGTGTTGTGAGAAGGTAATTACAAGGTATTACAGAGTGGTAAATGTTTTAGTGTCCCAACTTAAATGCTGGAATGAATGTATATCAACAAATGAAATGAAGCTGACCACACAAAATAACTTGGGTTCATACTGTCTGCAATGAAATAAAAGTCAAAGTAAATGTAAGGATCACTGCATGTTTTTAAAATTTGCATTTTCCATGAGGTCCCAACTTTTTCTGATTTGTGGTTGTATTAACAGTGTGGTAATATGTTTCTGTGGTATTTTGATGTGGGCTAAATAAAGCAAAATTGACAAGAAGATTAAAAAAAAATCTCAACCGCACATGCGCTGGTGTTCGCTTTGAGTGACTGAATCACTCAGAGAGACCAGGATTAAGCAAGCCTGGCTGTTAGCCTGGTCAGGGTCTGACTAGCCACACAGAATATATTTCCGTGGTAACTTATGTGTTGTTTATGTTTGTCTGCTTTTTTGAAACTCACTCATGGCTAAAATCAGCCAGGATTGCTCACAAATCCCAGCTTAATCAGCTATCTAGGTTTTGTAAAATACCCACCAGGTAGAGATAAAGGGTGGATCGCCGCAATGCACCGAACGGGCCATCAGTTAACGTCCTCTAGGCATAAACCTCTTTTTGTGTATTTCAATTGTGTTGTTAGTACTTCCGTTATGTTGTAAAGCTTTGCAATGCGTTTCTGTGTTTTGGTGCGTTGCGTGAATTTCCAGCAGACACTTCATCAAATTAAATTGCTGCATGTGCTGAAGGTTATATTTATGTGTTCTCTGTTTGCATGCAAGCATATTTTTTTCAATTTGCAAAACATTTATTGTACAACTACCTGTTCTTGCATAGATGTTTTTTTTTGCATTCGTAAGTGTTTACTATGGTTTCTGATGTCTTAATTTGGACATGTTGTGGTCCTGATCAGCCACCGTGACATATATTTTAACATTGACAGTTTGTCTTGTTTTAAATGTGTATCACAGTGCAGAAGAGATAAAAGCAAATAATTTATATGAGCTCATTACTGCCAACTTCAATGAGAGAGTAATTATAGCCAACTCAGGCGAATGTGACATCCATGTTAATTCTCAGGACTGACAAGATTCCGCTGCTTTGATTGGAGAGGTTTTGCCTTGTTGCTCCACCATTCACACTTTAATGCTACATTAACAGAAAAAGACATACACATCTACACTAGACTTCCCCAGGTCTCCTGGCAAATTCCAAACAGAGATTTTATGGTGAACCTTTGACCACTTAAGCATCGCGGGAAACCTCTCCAATCACAGCCACTGAAGTTTATGTCATCAGAGCTGTCTCTTGGTGTTTTTGTGGCTTCACTCACTTACATCCTTACATTATCACTGAGTTTTAGAGGACAACCTCCTCAAAACTGGCTTACCACACTGTTGTTGTTTTTCTATTTCTCAATTTATTTAGCTGAAGGAGTACACTTGAAATCAACTCTAAATCATTTGCAGCTGACTTGTCAATGAAATAATAAGACAATAACACAAACCTCAGTATGAAACATCTCTGTAACTAATTGTACAATTACATTTGAGTCCTTAATAATGGGGCACCACACACAAAAAGTGCTGTCATTCCTACAGTGTTTACCTGGTGTGGGTGCAAAGTGAATATTTTGCACTAAAAGCTCTTATTAGCGATGCAGCCGGTGGTGTACACTCTTGGTATCTCTGCAACTGTGTTTGTATGCATTTTGGCAAGATGTTTCCAGAACCCCTGAGCCAATGTTGATCAAACTTGGCAGGTATGTTAGGGCTATGGATGGGAAGGAGGGATTTGATTGTAGTTAAGATTGGTTAAGGCGCAGTCACATCTAGACGTTTGGGCCAACATAGACGAATGTATTTGCAAATGTCGGTGTCTGCTAGCCTCCGCTAGCTTCCATGGGGCTCCGCCATCCTCTGCCGTCTTCCGCTGATGAACTCCGACCCCATCCCAAATTTTTCAATGTTTAAAATTCCTCGGCGCTTGCCGACGTACCTCTGGCTACGTTGGAGACCGTTAGAGAAAGTTAATCTCTGCTACGACCAAGTTAGCCTCCGTTAGCATCCACTAGCCTCTGCTAGCCGAAGTTACAGGTGCGATTGTCTGGGCTGGCTAATGTTTGGGTGCTGCTTTGCCCTGCCTGCTCAGAATCACTGCACAGTGCTGTGTCGAACCCCTCTCGCGCACGATACCACGTTGGCAACGTGTTTGTTCTAATGGAGCGCCGACTAACGCCCGCCTCTGCTAGCACCATGTTGTGGAACCCTGTGCTGCATTTGAGGTTTGCTATCAAACTCCGGTAACGTGAGTTTGCTGACGTTTGGCCAATTTTCTTGACTTTGCCCTGCGTTCACCACACGCTGGGGTAAACGTTACAGTGTGACTGCGCCTTTAATGATCAAGGCCAGAGGTCAAAGTCAATTTTCCAGCCCCATGTATGGAAATGGATTATGTTATGGAAATGAGTTCACATATTTTATTGTTCCTGAACTTGACTGTTTAATGTTTTCTCTTCATGATACTTTGAAATGTGGGGGTGCTTTCTGAGTACTTTTGAGAGAAGACCGACAAAAACCTTGTCATTGTCCAAATATATGTGGACCAAGCCAATACATTATACTGTACCTACAACAGCAATTTAAGCACTTTTTTCTTTTAAATGCCAAACCAAGCATTCCATCAGGGAAATGTGGTTTAAAATTACATTTTTTGATGTTTTGGTGATTCAGATCTGTGCTGTAAAAAGACAGTATTGCCGAATCATTAGCGCCTATGCTAATGTACAATGCTAATGTAATGTGAGATTCCACAGCATGCTTCTTTTTTTCTCGCTCCTGATTCCATGTCAGCATGTCTGCTGTTTGCTCATTAGTTCTGGATGTTAAAGCTTTTGTGTCACAGGTATCTGTTGGTCAGTGTGCTTCACTTACAGAAAATCAGATTCACTCTTTCTGTGATAATCCTACCTCGGAGAATTTTTGAACCCAAGAAGCAGAAACTATGACTCATCCACACGCCAGAGAATTGTCTTCATTAATTATTTATTGGCTTGGCAGTTATGAACTAAAAAAGGGATGCGGGGGTGTCAGATTGTGATCTGTTCATCCCCTTCATTCCTGTCTCCTGACACGTCTCTGTATCAGCGCTGAAAGATCATTTGGACATTTGCAAAAAAACAAACAAACAAACAAAACAAACAAGTTGTCCATAAAAGCGTTCAGCATTTAGCTGTGGGCACGTGCATCACAAATAAAACACTATTTTATCTCACTGCACATTAGCCCAATAAGCAGTTACACAATGGATGTATCAGTCTGCTGTAGAGGCACAAAAGCCAAAATAAGTGTAAAAATGAATTTAAACAGCCTGCCTGAGAAGACACGCTGTAACCAGATGGTTAGTGTGTGTTTGTGTGTATTTTTGCCTGAGTGAAGTGGGAAGAATTGAAAAGGCTCTGCAGGAGATGGGAGCAGCATTTCAGTGCGTGGCCACAAGGGGCGCTGTGAGCTAACAAACCAGCACAGAGGGGAAAGTGATGTAACAGAAGGATTATTACATGAAACACAACATACTTTATGTTCTTTTTTGTAGTCTGGACATTAAAGCGGACTGATGTAGAAGATGAAGATGACATGCAAGACTTCTGAGGATTCTTACTCTAATTTAATGTATTATTTGAGACCTTCATTTTTGTTTCTCCTAAATGACAAACATCTGAACACAGTCCAGTCGTTCCACGTGGAAAACCTTTTGGCTGTCCAACAGAAAGCAGCTCTGTTTAGCTGCTGACTGTTTGTCTTCACGGAGCACTTAAACACAGACAGACATTTTATGAAAAATGTTTTGTACCATGAGGACATTTTCAGTGAAGACTTTCTTTTTAAAAAGCATTTATGTTGAGAAGACACAATCTGACAATAACAAAGATGTGTTTCTGTGGCTCCCTTTTCCCTGTGACTCTTTAGGGCATCATTTATTCTCAGATGATCTTTTTTTGTATCTTAGAGGTTATTTCATGAAAAAAAGATGCCTTTGAGATGTCTTAAAAAGGTGATACAGTGGCAGGAAAATGTTTGGGAAAACTTGACCTTTTACACATTATTTTATGACATGATTTAAAAAAATAAAATAAACAGAATTCAGCATTCTATTTTAAAATGTAAAAAAAATCCCTTTATTCTCAGAGTCAAAACAAAACTCTGCAGCATGATCTGAAGGAAATAAAAATATCAAAGCCAAACTCAGCAACACAACTAAATTCATCACTCCCACAGCCAGTTTTCTGTGGACAAGTCAAGGGATGGATACATGAACCTTTGCTTGTCACTGAACATGTCTTGAACTTCATTTAAATCAACAATTATGAAATACAAGTAGGCAGTTCTCAAAAACTAAGTGACTGTGCAAGAAGTAAACTAGTGAGGGAAGCCACCAAGACACTCCTGGCAACTCTGAAAGTATAGGCGTCTGTAATTGGAGAAACGGTGCAACAGACAAAAGTTGCACTGTGCACAACCAGTTACTCAGTTTCATAACAAGAAAAAAATAAAATAAAATCTAGGCTCAAATCTTCCATTTGCCTTCTGGCAATGTGTAGGTGAAATTTCTTTTTTGAAAGTCAAGTCAAGTCTGGGAGCATGTGCTGGTGCCGCGCTTCGTCTCATCCCCGACAGCGTGGACCCGCCTTGGGACCTGAATGGCAACCACCCAGGCAGACAACCAGTCCATCCCCACAAATAACCATCCATCTGCAGCAGCCAGGTGAAGCATGGGCATTCCCTTGGCCTTCTCCAGCCACTGGGGTCCTCAGCACTCAGGCACCTGTGTTGGATCATACATAGAGAAACATGCCACATGGCCAAAATGTCGAAGCTGATGCTCTCTCACAATGCAAGGGACACTCATCATCTTAGTCTCCCGAAGTAACCGCTCGATTGACACAAAGTCATTCCAGTGGTATCCAAGGATCCTCCGAAGAGACCTAGTGCCAACGACATGTAGTTGTCGCCTTAGGTCACTGGTTAGCATCCAAGTCTCACAACCATACAGTAAGACAGGTAGCACCAGGACCCTAAAGACTTGAAACCTTCGTTCTCCTGCAAAGATATCAGCATCGACCAGCGACCTCATAACTCCATAAGCTCTTCGCAGGTGTGTCTCGATCTCAAAGGCCGAGGACCCAGAGACATGAATATCACTGCCAAGATAAGTGACTATCTCCACAAGTTAAACACTTTTAGCACATACAGACACAATTCTGATGGCCGAGTCCAAGGAAGTCATTAAACGCCTGGATCTTAGTCTTGATCCAGGACAACCGCAAACTCAGACACTCTGATTCCTCGCTCAGCTTCTCAAGTGCTGCAATCAGGGTGTCCATTGATTACTCAAAGATCACAGCATCGTCTGCAAAGTCAAGGTCAGTAAACCTTTCCTCTACAACAAAAACACCTAAGTCGCTGGTTCCCACAACCCTACCCAACACCCAGTCCATTGAATAGCGTAGGAGCCAGAACACATCCAAGACAAACACTAGTTTTCACTGGGAAAAACTCTGTCTCTGTTCCATACAGCACTCACAACATCTTTTTATAGGCTGGCGATGATGTCAGCAACCTCTTTAATTTTTTCCCAAAAAATTTGATATACAAGTGTGTAAAAGTCCGATGGTAACCATTGTTTTTCATGCCATTTTACATAATTAAATAATAATAAAGTAGTGTAGCATCACTACTCTTTGAGTATTGATCACATCTAGAGAAGCCTTTAACTCCTTCACAGTTGTCAAGCATATCTTGGTGGCTTCCCTCACCTTGTCTCCTTCCTACACGGTCACTCAGTTTTTGAGAACTGCCTCCTCCAGACAGATTTACCATACAGTACCATACTGTTTGTATTTCTTAATGATGGGTGTAAATGAAGACCAAGACATATTCAGTGACTTGGAAATGTTCATGTATCCATCTCCTGACTTGTCTAAACTGGCAATCAAAGTGATACTTTGTGTAAATGCATCAAAGAGTGCCAATAACGCTGTCACATGTACATGTATTGTTTTCATTATTTATTTTGTTGCTGTTGTTGAATAACTTTTTGACATTTTATTATATATTCTGATGACACAAAATTGGTTCATTTCTGTTTGTTTCTGACAATATTTTAAATTGTGTGCCTAAAATATAGGGGTGCCAATAATTCTGACCAGGACTGTAGATATCTCCTGTCTGGATGACTGAGAACCTTCATCATCACATTAAGTTAAACTCATGTTTTCACAAAACAATCAATCATATACTGTTATTCGGTTGTATTTGCTTTACTATTGTAAAACAAATGTTACATCCAAATTCAAGAAAAATGTAAAAAAATGACCCAATGCTTTTGCCGTTGTAGCACTACGAGTTTTTTTCTGATCGATTATTTAAAACTGATGCTTATTAAAGTCTCTAGTGATGTGGAGATGACTGTGGGTTCTATGCTGCATTCGAACAATTATGAAGGAGTATATGTTTGTTATTTGAACAGCTGCCATATCAATATGAAATAGCCCTTTTATGTCTTGACAAGATATTGTGATAACTCATAGAGAGGAAATAAAATGAACATCGAGTCCCTTTTCACTCACACTGCAAATAACAAAGTGTGTTAAAAATAAGTGCTGTCATCATGATGCACTGAAAGCACATTCTGTGCGGTCGACACCTGTGTGGGTATCTGGGCGTGTCTACAGCAACTGCTACGAACAGAACACCAATATAATTTATGTGCATATTAACATCAACACAACAGTCACCAACATACACATTAACAAACTGCAAAACAGTGCAATTAAAAAAAATCCTATAAATGTTAATGGAGCTTACTGCAGCAAATCTAATCCTTTGACTGAGTATAACTTTTGATATAAATTCAGAAACATAATATCTAATCAGTTTTATAAGAATACATAAGCTACAGATACTACTAATTTTGTGGAAAGCATCTATTTCTGGACTTTATGTGGTATGTTGGTTGATCAGTGGTCTGTCAGAGGTTTCTTTTTTTTTTAATAAATGACCGAAAAGTTTGTTATTGGGATAAATAATGTGCACATGATTGAAACTACATAAAATAACACCTGCAGTCTTCATGAAAATTTCATTGTATGTGTATTTTGAGTTTTTCCACTCATGGACAGAAGAACGGGGAGAACAAGAGGCCAATGAAGTCAAACACAGACAGACCCAATATATTCTATCTGTGAGGTTAATCACCGCAGCACCGAGCAGTGCAGTCAACATTGTGATGTATTACTCAGTGGCAGCTGGTGAAAAAAAAATGTAATTTGGGCAATACAACATTTCATCGGTTTCAGCAACTGTGCCCCTATGAATCAATGCAAAGTCTGCAAACTTAAAAAGTATTAAAAAAAACTGCATGTTTAGCATATGAGAAAATTTTAATTATTTACAAATAACATAAATATGAACAAAATAAAAATATAATATGTTTGATGTAAAAATAGACTTCAGTCAAACATGTTTTCCTGTTTGATGGTTTCTGCGTTGTGATTGTTCAGCTGAAAATCATGATTTCTGTTCATTTTGCTGGTATTGTGTTTGCATTTAACATAAGGTAATCTGCTTACTATCATATTGACAGATTGATTTTTTTTCCACATTTTTTTACAACAATATGTCATGAAAAATGTGTCATTCATAATGAGATGAGGAGAACCTGACTGAGTGCTAAAGTCCACATAAATGTACACTTGTGGTCAGAGGTTTACATTACACTCATCATGGGCATGAATGTCATGGTAATTTTGGGATGTTAATGATTTCTTTGAACTGTTCTTTGTGGAATGATTGTACAGCATACATCATTAATGACTTTAAAAAACAAGAACTGGGTGCACAAGTTTGAATTCATTTTGGCTCTTCTCGAATCCACACTGGGTCAAAATTATACACACAGGCTCAAATATATACATACACCCCCACTAATATTTGATTAAATATCCTTTAGCAAGCGGCACCTCGTCCAGACGCTTTTGATAGCCATCAACAAGCTTCTGGCCTAATTCTGGCTGGATATTTGACCACTGTTCTTGGCAGAATTGGTAGAGTTCATTTAAATTGGTTGGTTTCCTACCACAGACCGGCTTTTAAGCGTAGTCCACAAATTTTCAATAGGGTTGAGGTCAGCGCTTTGGGAAGGCCATTTCAGAAGCTTAGTGTTAGCCTGCTTTATCCAACCCACAACCAGTTTTGATGTGTGTTTGGGATCATTGTCCTGTTGGAACACTCAACTGTGACCAAGTTTCAACTGTCTATGTTCATTTGAGTTGACATTGAAGAATTTGGAGGTTTCGTCATTATTCCATCCATTTTGTGCAATGCACCAGTACCACTTGCAGCAAAACAGCCCCAGAGCATGATGCTACCACCACCATGCTTGACAGTTGGTACCGTGTTCTTGGGTTTGAAAGCCTCACCTTTACTCCTCCAAACATACCTCTTGTCATTGTGGCCAAATAAAATCTTTGTCTCATCTGACCATAACATTTTTCTCCAGAAGGCATTTGGCTTGTCCATGTGGACAGCTGCAACTTTCATTTTAGCTTGAAGGTGTCGATTTTGGAGCAGGGGCTTCTTTCTTGGTTGGCACTCTCTCAGTC
>OMMV01192941.1:0-11414 GCA_900302635.1 Chatrabus melanurus
GAGTGCATTGAACTGAAGGGAGACTATGATGAAAAATAATGCGGATTAGGCCAAGTGTGTGTTTGTGTGTGTGTGTGTGTATATATATATATATATATATATATATATATATATATATATAAAATGCATTTTTGTGCATTATTATTCGTACGTTTTACTACGACTCTTTTGTGAGAATAGGCTGAATAGTTATGTCTGAATGTGTGAAGGAAAAATGTGTCTTAGGAGGTAAAGCAGATTGTCCATTAACTGAAAGGCCCGTTGCCCGATCCCTGATTACTCCTGTGTGTTGGTGTTTCCTTGAGCAAAACAGTGAATCCCTAATTACACCTCTGGTCCCAAATGTGGCAAATATCAGAGAGGTTTGGCAACAAGAAGGGCACGTGCCTGCAAAAACTCTGATAAAACCTTGCTCGCCTTGTATTTTGCTCTGTGCGCTCTATCTGATGAGGTAATGAAAAGTATGGTTGTGTTGGAAGGCCAACACGTTCTCCTTTTCAGGCATCACGAAGCAGAGCGGTGGTGGAACCCTTTGGCATTCATAAACCAAAGTATTAGGTGCACGTCCATGTCGGCTGATCTCCAAATCACACTTGATTGGATTTGTTTAATATCTGCTGTACGACCCTGAACAACTACAGTACAACAACTTAATTAGTAGATTTTCCATTTCAGTGTGACTTTATGATGTTAATCTATCCCAAAGCTCACATACTCTGTAATTATCGACTCTATCCCGATTACTGTATCCTGCCAGGGCACAAAATCCCACGGTGTCAGAAAGAATGACTTCAGTTCTTTCATCAGTGCAGTAGCAGCTTAGGCCCCTCTGGAGATTCTTAGTTGTCTTGGCTGCTGTCTGAAAGGGTATTTTCTCGCTTTTACCACCTGTCATTTTGGAGACTGTGGCCAAAAGACTGCTTCAGGGCGAAAATATATGATGGCTTCATCCTACAGTGACTTTATTTAATGATTTGTACGAAAGGTGGTGCTATGACAACGAGACTTTAGCATACATTTATTTTAACTCTTTTTGATGAATAACTGCTTTGTTTCTTTGTTGTTTTTTTTTTGTTTTTTTAATTTCCAATATGTTTCACCTACAATATGTATTGGATTGTTGGTGTTGGAGGTAGTGTAATATTCACGAAAATAGGCAGAACTTTTTTTTGTGTGTGCCAGAATCAAGAATCTGAATTTGAAACTGTTAACTCCCACAAACATTGGTCGTATGTACCCAGTATTAGTGTTGGTCCATCATTTTGAATCGGAGAAGAAAGAACCAATTCAGTGGAAACACTGCTCCCAAAAAAGACTGGCATATCGGCTGGGAAAATGATGGCTCCATTTTGGGAGTGGGGTGGGGGATTACATTCATGGACTACCTTCCATACGGCCAGACTATAAACAATTAGTGTTGAAGTAGCTATCAAGGGGAAACGCCTGGGAAAGTTGACGAAATGTGCTTCGTTTCATCCCTCTACTGATTGCAGTAGTTCTATTCTATTGCAGTAGTTAAACTCATTCAACACCCACCATATTCTCCAAACCATCTGCCCCAATCATGAAGAACCTGTTGGTTGCAATCAGTGTTTAGTCATTACCCATAATCCAACATATCCCTACGCAACGGTGCATGCGCCCAAATCGTTGGAAGAGTTCCGGTTTGGCGCTGCGCTCTTTACTCCGAGTTATTTGTGTTCTTTCCTTGAGTATTCAAACAAAAATACACTGAACAAAAGTTATTGACAATTGCAATTTGCCTTGCGACATCATGGTGGCTTAGTGGTTAGCACTGTTGCCTCACAGCGAGAAGGTCCCAGGTTTGCTTCCGACCTGGTCCTTTATGTGTGGAGTTTGCATGTTCTCCCATGTTTGCGTGGGTTCCCTCCAGGTGCTCCGGCTTCCTCCCACTTCCAAAAACATGCAGGTTCGGTGAATTGGTGACTCTAAATTGACCGGAACTGTGAGTGAGAGGGTGAATGTGTTTGTCTGTCTATATGTGGCCCTGCGATGGACGGGCGACCTGTCCAGGGTGTACCCTGCCTCTCGCCCCATGACCGCTGTGATAGGCTCCAGCACCCCCCGTGACCCTTAAGGAATAAGCGGGTGTAGACAATGAATGAATTTGCCTTGCTGACAGTCTCCTAAGCTTTGATGGTCTGAGGATAGCCGTATTCCTGAAATATCGAAAACATTAGCGTTGAAAATGTGAATCTGCGTAGAGAGAAACGCAAACTGGAACTCTTGCTACGATTTTATGCACGATGCATTGCATTATGGTTAATGACAAAACGCTGAATAAATCTTTCTACACAGCAGGACCTAGAAGCTGCAGGACCGTTGTTGGAAGTACGTGGACCACTAAACTCTGTTGACACAAAACTACCAAAGAAACTCTTTCCAGAAAAGGCATCGTTTGCTCAATGCTTTTCGTCCAACTCATGTAGTTAGCGGTCATGCTAACAGAAACTATTTATGCTACAGTGGTTGATTCAGTGCTGCAATACAACAACAAAAGAATAAGAAGAAATGCCAGCAATATTTGTTACATTTTTTTCTGAATATAGTTTTATGAAGCACATGATTTGACTAGTTGTTGCACCGATGTGCTTTTTAGTGCATGCGGTAGCAGATTTTTTTGCTGAGCTTTTAGTCTATTACCTATTCAGTAGAGGAGGCCTCCAAGAGGGAGCAGTGGACAGAGATGTTCAGTCATATTTCCTTATTGTGTGCAAAAAAAATAATAAAAAATCTGTCTTGATCTCTCCTTCCACTAATGAGTGCCACGGCCCCTGCCCTGCCCCCTGAAAGACCTTATTAATGCTTTCTTATTGGTTATTCCACAGTGTGCTTGGCTTGCAGGTCAGCCGTGCCACCTCCCCTGAACCCGACTATCAATTTGTATGAGCAGGTACACTGCACCCTATTGGAGCACGCTTGTCAATCAAAAGATCCGCCAAGCAAAAAGTGAGCAGCTGGGCTATAATTTCCTTCCCCTCGAACCTCAAAGAGGGAGACGGTTTTCAAATTGTTTTAATCCTGCAAGAGGACGTTTGTCCGTGATGGAATTGGTCAATTCCGAAACACTGTAGATTCTTTGCCTCGTTCCAGTTCTTCACGTACTGAAACTAAAACGTGTTGAAAGCAAAAATCCGTCATTTGCTTTCTGCAGAAGTCAGTCATTTAAACGACCACAAATAATAAGCATTCGGTAATTCGTCATTGTTTCCTCATCCATTTCAACCAACACCCAGTAATTATTAACAATCACACAACAGGAGAGGAGATTAATTAAATTAAATCAGCTGTTAAGCTGCTGACACAAAACTAACACCTCGAGTTTAACTGCTGTAAACTTTTATGGAGAAGCACTTGCGCATTTACAATAAATGTTCGACTTTGCTAAAGTCTGTAAAAACAGGACTACATAAAGAAATGGACTTTTTGCTGCTGTTTCTTCACCAGATCAGTTTTAAACGCAGAGGAACAGTAATCAATAATCAATAACTCCCGTTGTGAGCTAAAGGTGAGAGAACCTTGTAACGGGAGCGGCCGCCAGTTTGATTGCGGGATTGGCGGCATAAATCTGGATGGACTGGGTGAAACCGCAGCACCTTCAGCACCACCGCTGAAGTGCCCTTGTGCAAGGCTCTTAGGGCTCCAACCACTGCAGTGGAGTTGTTCATGGGGAAAAAAAGATCACACTTTACTGGGCAACTTCGACAAACCAAATGTGCCGTTAAATCTTACTGTGAGGTTTTAGCCACAGTTTTCAGCACTTATTCTGATTGAATTTGCACATTTGGACCCTGTTCAACTCTGCATGATCACGGTCTCATAATTATCACAGCTAACTGGAGCGAATGCATTTCTTCACACAATGAAAAGATAAATTTTTCAAGAGGTTTCCTACACAAGCAGCAGTGGTCTTGGTGGCCACCAGACCTCGGCTTTGGAAATGAAAGAAGATGACAAACTCATTTCAAGCTACATGTAACTTCAAAGCCACAGCTGTGGTCCATGGGTCAGGCAGGTTTTCGGTACCACCTAAGGTGGATAAACAACACTTACAATCCAGCGTCAGTATATCATCGCCTACACAAAAATGTATGATAGCGATCACTGGTAGGAGTCAGTGAAGGATTACACGGGGTCAACATTTAAAAATCCTCCAATCATATTGAAAAGTACACCACATTATTTGTCTGATCATAAAGATTCCAAAAAGGTATAGTTTGGGCTATCTATGACTGAATGCTGTGGAGTTATGGGGTAAAAACAGCAAAAATGGTGACAAATGTCAGTTTCAGTTTGTACAGGGGTCAAAAGATAAAGTTGCTCCAATTTTGGTAAAACATGATGCAAATTACTGGTTGAGCTAATAGGGTTTTAAAAAGGAATAGTTTGTACCATCTGCTATGGTTAGTTATCACGTTACGGGGTAACATATGTCATAGTATCCAATGGACGTTGACCTTGTTTGACCTTTACTTTGGAGACCAAGCATTCAACACAGTCAAAACTATTCCATTGGATTCCACTGGGGATGGACTCGTTCATTTATCTATTCATTCACTCACTGCATTTTACAGGGTACATGCTGTGTTTTTCCCCAAAGTCTTAGAAATATTTTGCATATTTCTTCCTGTAACACTGTGCATACTGTGCGTTTTTGATAGATGCAAAGTTTGTAAAGTAAAGGAGGTGATTTTTCCTGCATTTATGCAAATTCATGCAGCGAGGTTTTGTGTCTGAAGCACTCTGAGATCACGGACCCTCACCGCTGTTGATCAGTTTTCTTCTTCCTTGGAAAAGCTTCTGTTTACCCCATTTGTAATGCCACAAAAAGCTCAGTGGGTACGAGACCTATGGAAATGTGTGTTTCTGCCAATTACATCCAGATGCTTTGTTGTGGTTATTTCGCGCAGTTTGGGCAAAATTATCGTAGCTGTTTGTGGTCACTGTGAGAATCAAAGCCTGGATCCTGTCCCGTATTTCTTTGACACGTCTGAGGAAATAATAATTTATTTATATTTCATATAGCACTTATAAAACATCAGAACAACAATAAAACAAACTCCTACATCCATAAGAACAGTTAAAATTAAAATATCAAGTACAAATGAAACATGCAGACCAGCAGATATAATTAAAGCCATAAAATTAACGATAGACAGTAGAAAATAAATAGGTTTTAAGATTATTCCAACATGCACATATCTTGTACCTAGCTGTGCAAATAGTCTCCTGAGGTCTAAAAAGTTGTGGGGAAATATTCCCTTTTTTTAAATTTCACAGTTAATACTGTTTTGTCTTGAAGCGGGACTCTGAGTTTCAACATAGATGATCATGGCATCAGCAATAATTACAAAAACTGCACTTTTATCTGTAGGTACATTCAATATACAGACATAACTATTAGTTAAACCAAAATGCTTCAATTTTTGAGAAGTGTAGGCATGAGAAACATTATTGTTTCACCCATGTGGCTAATAGTAGCTACATTAGGTGACAGTTGCCAGAGTAATAGATGTTTTTTCTTGGAAATGGACCAATAAATTTGAGCTTTGTATCAATTGCTGTTATTTTATGTGTTTGGTGTCCGTCTACTGGATTGCACAGATTTTGGCACCCAGTATTGTGATAAATCGCTAAAGCGATTGCTTTGAAGTGCATATGTACTAATAACCAACAGTGGGAACTCGCCACCTGTTCTCGATATATGACGTCGTCACTGGATTTCCTTGATAATGTGACTATGAAAGCTGGCTAATGCCATGTCAAAATTATTTTTTAGTTAAAACTGCTCGTCTATCACTCAAAGTTTCATTAGCTTGCGCATTCTCACCATTCATCCATCCCAAGGATACTTGCACCAAAGCACAGCAGATCACTGTGGATAGCAAATACCAATAACCATACAATATTTCACGTGACATAAAATTATCAGCAGGAAACATTAATTGGATCAAACAATTATATAGTTAATGTGCCACACAAAGGTAGCAACATAAAAGTAACTGCTTCAGGGTTACAGTAGCGGGGCAGCTAAGTGCATTTTCTTGGCCGACTCGTTCACTTCGTGATACAAGCACCAAATTTGGCCTGAAGAAACTCCGAAGGGTACTTTTTTACAAAAATATTAGCCATTCCAAAATCCAATATGGCTGCCATGTTTTCAACATGGCCACCAAGGACCCAATATTACTTTGGTTGCTCATTTAGTTGTGCTTTTGTATGATTATAACACCTTCAAACATGCAAGCTCATTTGTTTTTTTCATTTAATGGTCTGTTGTATTGATTATGTCGTACTTCTTGCTTCTGCAGCTGTTCATGCAACTAACAAACATAAATTTAATGACTACAGAGGCATTTTTGTGCCTAGGTCGTTCAACAAGGTCGTTCAACCAGAAAACTGAGTAAATGTCCATTTACCTGTTTTGGATATGTGTATATCTTTTAACCCTGACTAAAACATTTGAAAGCTATGCTTTTATTCTGTCATATTAGATTCTTTCAACCTGTATCATTGTGGCATCATTAGAATTCCTACATAATTTGCGGCACTTTTACAACTGTCTTCCTAAGTCTGTATATATGTAACGTTACCAAACAAATGTATTTGACAATCGCTCTCAAGTAGTTTTCATGTCAATTTTTGACTCTGTAGACTAATTTATCATTTTAATTTACCATAACGTGCAAGTTTACATGCATATAGTCAACAAATGCAAAAATATTACCTACATTTTTGGAATTATACGGTATTTAATAAATATTTAGATAAAATGTGCGGCCATTTTGAAAAATACGGCCGCCATATTGGATTTTTACGTGGCTAACGGGGTTTTTTTCTTAAAGAATACCACAGAAGGGTAATACATGCCAAATTTCATGCTTGCATCACTATGTGAACGATTTTACACTTATCCACTCAGCTAAGATCGGTGTGTCTACAAAAAGTGACACCACAATCAAATTTTATTCAAAAACTAAACATTTAAGTGAGAAGAATGGCACACCCACTGACATCATGTTCTATTTTTAGCTCAAACCCTCACCTTCCGGTTAACACACAAAACAAATAAATCTGCTGTCTGCTTTGGTAAATATTACC
Organism: Chatrabus melanurus; assembly: GCA_900302635.1. Taxonomy (NCBI): domain Eukaryota; kingdom Metazoa; phylum Chordata; class Actinopteri; order Batrachoidiformes; family Batrachoididae; genus Chatrabus; species Chatrabus melanurus. The sequence continues at coordinate 7,123 of OMMV01192941.1, forward strand.
ATATGCATGATCAGGAAAAAGTTACTATAGCCAGAATGAGTGACTTGAGTGACTTATTGAGCTGTACTTTCTTTTTTTTTAAACCTGAACATGAAACATTTCCTGGGTTGTTTTTTTTGGGGGGGGGCGGCACATATCCCAAAAGTGGACAGAATCCTGTATGGGTTTTCCACTGTCAAAACGCTCGCACATCTCGCGAGAAGAGCGAGCAGAGAAATCCTGTCGAGAACTGGTGTCTATGGAGAACGGGTGACGCCACGATATTAAATGCTGCAGTTTAGCGCCTGACGTCAGCGTGTGTGAGTGAATGCGAGGCGTCAATTTAAAGCGCTTTGTGCGTCTGCATCAGATGGAAAAGCGCTACAGAAATTCCATCCTTTTACCACTTTGGGGCGGCGATGACTGCTCGTTTGCTGTGAAAATGATTTCACACTTTGTGATAATGATGGCGTGAGTCTGACAACAGAATGACGCACATTGGTACACGTGATGTTTTTAAAAAGGGGGAAACGAATGACACTGTTCATGAATTGTACTTTGCGGTTCCAAAGTAAAGCAAACGCAGCACGACGGCGTCCCTCCAGAGAGGCCAAAATGTTGAAAATAACCCGACCTCTCCATCTGTAGCAGGAGGCTCGCTGAGCCTCAGTCAAATCAGATCTGACGAGGAAGCGAGTGACTTTTTATACTCTTTGGTGGCCCTTGAAAAATTGAGTTTTACGTCAGCCGAGATCTCATTTTCTCTCTGCGGCTCGGTGACGTATTGGAGCTTTTTCTGGTCCTTCCTGTCTGAGATTTGTTTTTGCTCGTGTACCTTTTTCACAACAAAGGTTCTGAAAGGCGGATGTTTTCATCTCCTGCCTCATCAGCCTGGAGTGTTGATTACACGGGCTGGAAGTGAGGATGCTGCCTGTGGGCTTGTTGTTCAACTGCATCTGATTCATTCGGAGGAACGGCAGAGACAACCGATTCACAATCAGAGCACCGAAACACAGAGAGGCTTTGCTATTTTTATTTTTTTTTTAAATACCTCTTCATCAAGATCTTGAGAAAAAAAAAATCAAAAGGACAAATTGGAGACAAACAGATGCTCGTATGAAGCAGGAGCAAACGACTGTTTATTTTGTTCACTTCCTTTTTATCCTTCACACAGTTTCTTACACTGTTGTACACAAGCAGCGCACCAATTAGTGGCTCTTGCACTCGTTAATGTGCTGATATTGCACTGTAAATAAGGTTCAGTGATAACATCCCCAGCTACATCACCATATCCACCAGTCCAGGCACATCATATTCATAAAAACAATAATTGCCTGCCTTGAAAACCAATTTGTCCTCCTCCACAGGGCAGAATTAAAAGTTGAGCTTAGCAAGGTAATGAAGTACGGCACACGCTAAGTCTTTGTCTGAAGTAATCACTCCTCCGGATGCTGCGGCTTGGCTGCATTTCATATCAACAAGACTGACATATGGAAAAATAATTAAAGTGGACGCGTTCAGCCAATAACAGCTGGCAAGCTGCATTTTTAATACGCACATTTGCATGCCGCCTGTCAATCCACTCTCCTGTCTGAGGCAGAAAATTTCAATCAATCAAGGTGTCGCCGTAGTGGGGCTGCACTGCCGAAGCGGCGCGGCGATTCCGGCCTGCGTTTCTCGCGTGCGACAGTCATTTGCGATGAGCGAACAGAAAAGTCCACAGTCATTCTTCTGTGACAAGAACAATGAGTGTAAACTCGCTTTTTTTTGTTTTGTTTGTTTGTTTCGGCTTCCGTCTGCGTGGGCGAGAAGTTACAATCGGGTACGGCGTCACCGCCGCCGGCGAACGGCGGAGGCAAAAGTCGCTGCGATTCTCTCTTATCCATCTCCTGAGATTATGTTTCCTGTGAACTTTTATACAATTACCGGCAACTCCAAAGCTTCAAATTGAGTTCTGCAGTTTTTCCACTGTAGGCAGTGCGTTCCCATCTGACGGCGCGCACACAATCACGCCGCGCTCTCCTCTCTCTCTCTCAGGCGGAAGATTCAGTGAGCATCCTCATTAGTTTAGCTCACTTTGGCAGGAGCCTCAACCTCGCTGTCTCCTAAATTTGGACCGCTGAACGCACAGGGGCAAAGGAATATGTAAGCAGGTGCATTGATCTGGACACATAACTAAAAGGGACATGAGGAAGGTAAGCAGCCGTGCACGTTAAATAAAACACAGGCTCATTGGCATTCTGGGAAAAGTACTGATTATTAGCAAAAATACTGTGGTGCCCAAATCTTTTAGCCTCTGACCCTTTAAAGTCGAATAAAAATGGGAAAATGCACTTTTGAAGCTCTTATCAGCATTATCAAACATGCAGGGAAAAGATTTCTTTCTTTTTCAAAGCAGTCACTTTGATGATGCTCCCAGCAGGTGGGCGGGTCGTCAACATGAATTTTTCCAATCGATTTGATTTTGATCAGCTCTCTCAGTCTGTCACATTAAAGCATCCTCGCTGTGCTTCCACATCCCCGCCTATAAACTGTGTACACATGAAGTCCCCCGGTACAATCCCTTTTCCCATTGAAATACTCCAGAGGAACTAAATATCCTTTAGAATCGAGCAAAGTCGACACATCATCTGTATATTTGTTTATGGGAATTGCTTATCATCCTGCGTGTGAACAACATAACTCAGAGTTTTGATACGATTTGGACAAAACTTGGTTGAATGATCGAGGGGCAACCAAGGACAAAATGATTTGATTTTGAGAAAAATCAGTCAAAAGTCAAAGTCGCAGACCAAGGTCAAAATTTTGACCCAATGCTTAGACTGTATATAGGGGATATTTACATTTCAAGGAACTGGTTAAAACTATGGTTACTATTAAACGCTAACATGAAGTAATATATATATCACCTTTTGATTGGCCACATGACCTTGGGTGACCTTTATAGGGCTAACTCAAGGACACAACTGTTTATCTCAAATCATTTGAAGCCAGTGTGGATTCAAGTCCCTGGACAGAATTGATCAAATGTCAAGGCCACATACAACCATAGACTGCGTGCACAATTATTAGGTAAGTGAGTATTCTGACCTGATCATCATTTCTATGCATATTTTCCGACTCCATGCTATATAAACCTGAATACTTATTGGATTTAAGCATTCTCAGGTGATATGTATTTGTGTAATGAGGGAGGGCAGCGGCCTAAAGTGATTAACACCCTATATCAAGCTGTGCATAATTATTAGGCAGCTTCTTTACCTCAGGCAAAATGGGCCAAAACAAAAAACAGATTTAACAGACACTGAAAAGTCAAATATTGTAAAATACCTTTCACAGGGATAAAACACTCTTGAAATGGCTAAGCTATTGAGGCGTGATCACCAAACAATCAAATACTTTGTTGCAAATACTCAACTGTCTGCAAGAAATGTGTGGAGAACAAAAGACGCAAATTAACTGCAAAAGAATTCATGAAGAATTAAATGTGACGCTACCAGGAACCCATTATCCTCCAGTACTTACTCTAATAAAGGAAAACAAGCAAGTGAGATGGAAAATTTTAGTTTTTCGTTTAGTGGCATCATGATTCTGCACACTAATAGCTGCCAAATAATTACGCACACATGTATGTAAGCCGAAAACTCACTTTTCCTTTGTTAAACACTCAGGTTTGAGGTTTATTAACATTTTGGATTGACTGAGAGTATTTGTTCAACAATAAAATTAATCCTCAGGAATACAACTTGCCTAATAATTGTGCACGCAGTGTATATTATCAGTGAATCACAAACAATTACTTTGCATGAATCGGTGTCAAACGTAAGGTGTGGGTGTTGCTCTCTGAGCGTTCCTTTTAGTCTTATGGTTTCTCCATTTTAAGAAGAGTCGGCTCATTTACGTGGGTTATTACATTTGCAAAAACTTCAGAATGGCAGAACTTGTGAAAATCACAGCTTTTAGGAAACAGAAATCTGTGTTCACGACCCTCCTTGAAAGCATCACTGCACCGCGACCTCCATCTCTGCTGGGACGACTTCAGCAAGTTCATGACGCCTCTCTGAAAGGCATCGTGGGAAGCTGCAGAATCACAGGGCTCAGGTGGAGGTGACGCTTTGCGCAGCAAGCATGTAAATTGGAACAATTTTGGTGAAATCACGATGAGAAACGTGACGTGTGGTTGGATTTCTGAGCTGACCTCTTTTTGAGCTCAGCGCGAGGTTGTTTTGTACCACAGCGCACAGATGTGAAGCATCCAGCTGCTCTGACGCTCGGCAACACCCACTGACCTCACCTGTCCTCCCCGAGGGCTG
>OMMV01192945.1:0-21554 GCA_900302635.1 Chatrabus melanurus
TTAGATAGCGCCAAATCACAACATAGTCGCCCCAAGGCGCTTCACAAGCGTAAGGTCTAACCTTACCCACCCCCTGGGCAAGCACAATGGCAACAGTGGTAAGGAAAAACTCCCTGGATGTTTATAAGTATAGGAAGAAACCTCAAGCAGACCAGACTCAGAGGGGTGACCATCTGCTATGGCCATACTACCAATGACAACAAAAATACATCAAAGTACAACAAGAATTATAACACATGCACAGAAAGTCCAATATATAATCTTCACAATCAATCTGCGTCAATGGTGGCTGTTATTGTAACTTAAATATATATTAAGGCATAATTGTTGCTCATTATGAACTATAATTATTGTAATTTGTAGGGTAGGTTATAAATGGTTGCCATGGTAATGATCGGAAGAGAAGTAGACTTTTGAAAAGAGTAATACTTGGTGTCAACCCGGTAAAAACACAACAGATTAGGACTGATGGTTCATTTGAGAGCGTGTGAGGAGTATAATCAAGAATTAGTATTAATGGTTGTTATTGAGTTTCTTTTTGCGAGATAAAAAGAAGGGCTTTCCCAAGCTGTGATTCATCAGTTTCGAGGAACCACCGCCTCTTTGCGTGACATCATTCTCATAACATGACCTCTCGGCAACTGTCTGTGGTTGAGTGATAACATAAATTGACCCCGTAGGGGCTCATATGCCATGATTTGGGGTAGAATTATATGTCCCCTGATAGATGAACATACACACAACATTATGAAACCAAGGAGGTGGGTCGTATTGTCATATCAAAGAAGAATTCTCTGCACACCTGGCACAGTGCACAGTCATGACCAACTGGCCATTTATAATATGATGCTATGATAGACAAAAAAAAAAGAAGAAGAAAATATGTCGATGTCCAAATATATATGCACCTAACATTGTTTCCCCAAATTGTGAACACTGAAATGGAATGTTGAGAGGGCTCTAAGAGGTACAGTATAATCTGAACATCCTGGACCTAAACGTAAAGAATAGCTCACTTTTTACAATCTTAGTCATTTTAAAAAATTGTTGTCTGTAATTGTCTGTAATCACTTTTGACGATCGTGTCACATGTGAGAAAACTTATTTTCCACAAATTTGAATAAGAAGGAATGAAAGAGTGAACAGAGCAGCTATCTTAGAGCTGTAAACAAACTCAAATTTTAGCCGTCCCTTTCAATTGAATAGTGTTGATATTGTGTTTTGGCATTTTATGATGACTTGCATCATGTATTGCTGTTGATATTAATAATTTTCCGTAGGGACTATTTACCCATTGAAAGTAATCGTACTATAAACTGAAGATTCAACTTCGTCCTTTAGATCACAGAGAGAGATTGAGAGGGAAAGAGAAAAGAGCGGCCCAGCGTGAGATCCACGCACGACACTAGCGGTAAACAAGCTGACCAGAGCTAACTTCGAAGACTGGTGCAGAGCTGATGGAAACAAGTATATTAGACAAAATACACCTAGCTGGCCATATTTCTTCAGACATCATTATACCATTCATGTACTACAATCACAAAGTAGGTTGCTCACATTAGTTCATTGCTATTTTGAGCGTACGGTGGATTTGAGTTGGTAACTCCCTGGACAGCTGCCCCATTCACTCTCATTCATTCCTTCCTAAACTAACTCTTTGAAAACAGGGTTTTTCCTCATATGACTCATCAACTTTCAGCATGCGTTGAAAACTTTTGTTCTCAACAAAAGAGTAGTGTCGCATATCCACTGCTATAAAAACACCGAAGGCGTTTGTTACTGCTTTGGCCTGAATTGTCAGCTGGAGGCTGCTTAAATGCTACGGGGAGCTGGGTTTGCACTGCACACATCTCTTTCTTGTACTGCTGACATCCTCTTAAGATGTACAATCCGCTCCATACCCGACCGCAGATGAACAATGCCGATGTCACACCAAATTAGTTCCCCCTACAAATGAATTCCCCTTCTCGTTCTGCACGAGTTGCATCGAATTACGATACTCCACGCGCCACAAAATTTGTTCCCCCTGTTCTACATTAAATAGTTATTTACATTTTATTTAATTTATATTAATTATTATTCTGTGACTTGAAAAAATGGCACGTTTCATTTTTGACAATTATTTTTAACAAACACATTTTACCTGTATTTACAAGGTCAGAACTATTTTTCGACGGATAATTAATTTTGCCCGTGACCCTTAATTGGATTAAGCGGGTATTGAGAATGGATGGATAATTAATTTTGAAACTTCTGCGATAAACGAATGTTGCTAGGGGGAACAAATTTTTTACAACATGTTGTTAGAAAGCATGTCGCCAAACCAATTTTTGGCAGGGGGAACTAATTTTTTTATTGTTAGAAAACATATTTGTCAACAAGGTTGAAACCTGAAGTTTTGCTTCCACAAGCTTATTCAGCATCGGGAACAATTTTTCAGTCCCAGAAAAATATTTATCTGATTCTATTATTATTTTTGGTTCATTTGAAAAGACAGGAGAGGGACCCCTCCCTTCCCAAGATGCACCTCGGGGGAATTAATTTAGGGGGTAACTAATTTGGCGTGACACCGGCATATAGCTTTCATCTGATCCACCTATTTTTGACCATCGTCATAATTATTCAATGAGGAACTGCAGTGTTCACAAACAGCAGAGGTTGCGCTGTACACACGTGCTGAAATAACAACATGCATTCCTTTGCTAAAGTTGCTCGGAGGGAAACGCTGAGTTACAAAGTGAGTTCCGCACACAGGAAAAAAGTTTGCTGTATTCGTTCGGTACACATGCATGCCGAACCGAAAGGCATGCACCAAAATTTTTCCGTACAATTATGTGTACTGTTACACCCCTAGTATGAACACAAACAAACATTTAAACATTTAAATTTAAACCAATATTGTATCCTAAACTTCCTCCAGTCTCAGTAATGAGAATGTGTCTGTGTTGCGGTCTGCCTACTAACTGTTGTGAAGTGTTTTGCTAACCCTGGTGTGATGGAGGATGGTTTGCTGTGAAAAACATCAAGACGAGAAAAAGGTAACGTATGTCTTCACCTGTTAAATGCAACACAATTTAATATGTGCATGTTAAGAAAGTAATCCTGTTTAAAAGGAATCAATCCTGATGCTATTACTCCCATTTTTTTTATATTTCAAGATGGCTGACACACCCAGACAGATAACAGTTTCACAATCGCCTCACGATGATGACGACCTACCTCTTCCCCCGCCGCCTTCCATCCCACCGAGACCCCTCGACTACGAAGGCCCTTCAGCTATAAGCGGCCTTCCTGTGCCTCCACCGAAAGAAACATTCTCTACCTTCTACCAGCAGCGGCAGAAGAGTGAGCTAAAGAGGCTCTTTAAACACATCCACCCAGAGCTGCGATCGAGTCTTGATGACGTTGTAGATGATGAGATAATGAAGGCAGTGCAGTCAGAAGACAGTCAGTCAGCAGATGCTCATCAGGGAGAAGTCCAATCCATGAGGTGGATCTTTGAGAACTGGACTCTTGATAATATCGGGGATCCTCATGCAACCAAGAAGCTGCTCGATGAGGAGGACTTAAAAGGAGGAGATGTAAGAGGCACCTCCTGCATGTTTGAGCAAGGTGACAGCATGCAGCAAGTTTCAGGGGCGTTCACTAAAAGACAAACCTCTGTCAAAGGGGATGTGAGAACATCAATGTGGTTGTTTGAGACCCAGCCCTTAGATTCCCTCAATAAAACAATGAAAGAAGAAGGTGAACTGGTGGAAGCAGTGCTGAAAGAACCCATCCAACCAGGAGATGTGAGAGGAACCCGGCTGCTTTTTGAATCAACACCACTCAGTGACTTAGGCCGCTGCAACTCCATAGAAGACCAAAACTTTCTCAAACTGAAGTCTGAGGTCCAGGAGCAGAAGGGAGATGTCCAAAGGACTGTCAAACTCTTTCAGGCAGAACCTTGCTGTGCCATCAGAGACAACAGTGGCATTATCCATGAGGTCAAATCCATCTGCAGAGAGGAGATCAACAGCAACAACACCCGCAGTGCACGCTGGCTTTTTGAAACGCAGCCTTTGGACATGATAAATAAAGGAATGGCTGGAGTAAAAATTATACGTGGTATATCGCTGGAAGGGGGCCAGAGAGGCGGAGTTGACAGAAAAAGGTGGATGTTTGAGACACAGTCCTTTGACACAATCCAAGAAGTAGTCGGAGTGGACAAGTTTGAAGGAATGGCATCTGACAGCACAGGAGAGGGTGATGTCACGAACAAACAAAAGCTCTTTGAGACACAACCTTTAGCGGCACTAAAAGGAGATAAAACAGAATCATCTTTGGAAAAGGAAGAAATAATTGGGGGAGATGTGAAGACATCACTGTGGCTGTTTGAAACGCAACAAATGGATGCGCTCAATGACAGCTGTCAAGTCGGGCACCTGGCAAAAATTACCCTTTCAAGTGATGAACATGGAGCAGTTAAAGACAAAAAGCAAATATTTGAAAGCAGCAACATCCAAAAGAACATCATAATCCAAGAACAGGAGATTGAAAAGGGTGATGTTAAGAGATTCAAACATCTTTTTGAAACTATTCCTCTGAGCAAAATCGCTCAATCTGATGAGACATATAAGATTAATGAGAAGGAACAAGACATAGCAGAAGGACAAGTTAAAGGCAACACAGCTTTGTTTGAAATGACTCCTTTATATGCATTAAAGGATTGCTCAGGTAATCTCCATGAGGTCACAACAGTCAGCCGAGAGGAATCCATCAAAGGCAAGGTCCAAAACTATAAATGGATGTTTGAAACCAAACCTTTGGACAACATTGGACAAGAAATGAGAAATGTAGAAGTAATCAAAGGCATCACCAGAGAGGAGGATACCATGGGAGATGTCAAAATGGCAAAGTGGCTTTTTGAGACCCAGACAATAGATGGAATCCATTCTAAGTTCAACCCGTCAGAGCAAAACTCTTCTGTTGATAAGGAGACTCACAGAGGTGATGTCAAGACCTGTAAATGGTTATTTGAGACACAACCAATGGACATTTTGTATGATAAATCAGAAAACAAGCATGATAAAGAGGACATCAACAGCACCACCAGTGTCAAATCCATTACCTGGCTTTTTGAATCACAGCCTCTCGCCAGCATGACGGAGAAACATGAGTACAATTTGAAGCTTTGCACTACCATACAGGATTCTGTTAAATCAGAAATTGGTGTTCAAACTGCCAAACATCTTTTTGAAACTGAAACTTTAGACAGAATAAGTAAAGTTGCAAATTCAGACAAAGACGTGAGATGTGTCAGCGAGGTCGACATTCAGTCAGGAGACGTGTCACGGGTCAAAGAACTTTTTGAATCACAGTCCCTTGATGAAATAGGATCAGAAATGGTGACAGCATCTGATGAACAGAACCAAGATGAACACATTGAGAAAGGCTCAGTTCATAAAGTCACTTGGTTGTTTGAGAACTGTCCCATGAACATGATCAATAAGGACAACAATGATGCAGCCATGCAAAGAAGTAGTGAAGCTGAGGGTGGTGATGTAATCAACAAGAAGTTTATCTTTGAAACTTGCTCACTGGACAAAATCCAGGACCAAACCTTTGATCAGGAGTCAGTGAATGTCGAAAAGCCTGTGACCAACGTTGATGTGAAATCAAGTACCATGATGTTTGAGTCTATGCCACTGTATGCTATCAGAGACAAGGAAGGGGAGTTCCATGAGGTAACAACTGTGAAAAAAGAGGAGATACTGAGCGGTGATGTAAGGGGAGCAAGGTGGATGTTTGAGACAAAGCCCCTTGATGCCATCAAAGCAGAGAATGAAGTTTATGTGATCCGAGCTGTCACCCAAGAAGATGCCAAGAAAGGAGATGTTAAATCAGCTCGATGGAAGTTTGAGACACAACCTTTGGACTCATTTACCGATAAGGACGAGCCCTCTGTCAGGGTTACAGAAGACTCTGGAAGCAGTAATGTACAGGTCAATAAACAGACATTTGAATCTGACCAATCATCCAGGAAGTTTGTGAGAACCGTCAGTGTCACTGATGTCCAACACGGTGACGTCAGGACCTCTACTTGGCTCTTTGAGAATCAAACCATTGACAGTCTGAAAGGAGAGCCTCAGGAGCAAAATGTTGTCAACACAGTCCATAGGGAAGATACCTGTAAGGGAGATGTGAAACGATGCACATGGCTATTTGAGTCGCAACCACTGGACAAGATCAAGGAGCCCGATGATAAGTCAGTACAAGGTTTTGAGCAACCCATCCCAAAAGCTGATGTGAAGTGCACTACTTGGCTGTTTGAAACAACCCCACTGGACAAAATCACTGCAAACTCTGTTTCTGATACTCTATCATACTTGGATCAGATGAATTTAGTTCACTCCAGCGGTATCATAATAGAAGCAGTTGAGAGCAGGAATGTTAACATGGCAAAATATCTGCTTATAAAAAACGAAGGCATACAAACCCAGAAAGAGGAGGCTGTTGAAGGAAACATCAGGAACATCATCTTACAACTGTTGTTCAAACCAAACCTAAAGCCCCAAGTTAGTCTTCTTAGAGAAGTGGAGAAGGGTGAAATAAACACCACAGTAGTGGAACTTCCGGATTATAACTCAGCATCTACGTTCAGCCTCAACAGGGATCAGAGAATACAAAACATTGTCCAAGTGATTGATGATCTACTTGTTCATGATAAGAACTCAAAAAAAGGAATCATAATGCAAGAGACTGCAGAGGGACAAGCAGAGATGTCAGTTTATTCACTCACTATCGCTGAGAGTCATGTCACAGAAAGGGGAGATGTCAAGTCTACAATTGGAAATCTGTTAGCTACCACCAGTCACAGTACTGCAGCTACATGTAGAGTAGATGAAAATGAAAAGGGAAATGTCAACTTGTTCAAAAGTTGTATCGAGAAAGGGGATCTGCAGTACCTCAAGAGTTTTCATGCTGAGATATCCGCAGATGAAGAAGACAGCCTTTTGCCTAAGGACCCTATTGAAATAGTACAAGGAGATATTAAAGAAGCAAAAAGAAGTCTCTACCAGCAAAAAGAACATGTACAACGAACCATTTCTGATGTATTGCCAGGAGATGTAAGGAACACCAAAAAAGTTTTTTCCTCTGAATGCTCTTTGAGTGTTGAAAAATGTATTCCAAAGGGCGAAATCACCCCCGGTGATGTCTCGACAGTGAAGCAACAGCTTGCAACAAAGCAACCCGTGACAGTGGAAAAAGAAGAAATTGTAGCCGGTGACATCAAAGCAACAATGGAGTCACTGGAACGTGCAAAGCAACAGAGCATGTCTGTGGAGCGCGAGATCATTATCCCTGGAACTATCTATGACATGGACTTGTCAGTGCAAGCTCCAGAAACAGAAGGGAGTCAAGCACAAAAAGAGATTATTATATCTGGAGACGTGAAAGCAGCTAAAATATCCCTTCAAATGGCTCAGAAGCAAAGCATGCATGTGGATCGTGAAGTCGTTGTTCCTGGAAAAATATACAACTTGAATGTCTCAGGACAAGAGGAAAGCCCTTCTGCAGTGGCACAGTCTGTGTCCTCATCTTCCCCCAGATGCCAGCACATCACTTACCCAAAGGTCAGTGCTGCAGTCAAAGACCAGAGAAGCCATGCTTCCTTTACGGCTTGTCACCAGAGGGAAATAGCCCAAAGTGCAGCAATAGCTAGTAGTTGTGCAGCAGAATCACTGCCATCTTTTGTGAGTTATGAGTGTAACGGTCACGTAGTACAAGATGAGGCAGAAGAAGTTTACAGAGGAGATGTGAAGGCAGCGATTAGGTCTCTGCAGAGTGCAGCATCAGAGCAGAAGCTACTAGATAAAGAAGATATTGTAAGAGGCAATGTACAGTTGGCTCTGCAGTCTCTTGGGAGGTCTAGTGTAAACATAACCAAAGGAGACTTTAATGCAGCAATGATATACAGGAATTCAGGGAAAGCTTGTTCAGGGAGGACAAAGACAGTTCAACAGCAGTGTACTGAGGTCTGTATGCCCTCATCTCATACCAAATTGTTTCCTTCAATTTCAGTAACCCCAGGAGAACCTCCAGCCATTGCAACACAGAATTCAACACCCAACCCTCTGGCAAATGGAAACGCTGAACCATCTTCACCTTCATGTCCTCAAAAAACAAACAACAGCAAACCATTGGGCCATAAGCCAGCTTTACCACCAAAGCCACAATGGACAAAATTAATGGTTAACAAACAGAATATTCCACCAACATCTGCTCCAGAGACCCCTTTCCTCATCAAAGACAACATAGAGAGTGCGGCAATTCTTCCAAAATTCCTACAAAGGCAAACATCTCCTACATGCAATACAGAGAAGCTACATGACCACAAAATGCAAAACCAACTAACAGCTGAAGAGTCAAATCAAACCAATGAATGTCTACCAACTGACTCACAATCAACACTGCATACAGGAACTCCATCATCATTAGAGCACCACATGGATGTGAAAATACCATCAAACAGCACTGAGGAGGAAGTGGATAGAAACGTGGTGCAGGAAATCAATGCAGCTAAGGAGATACAGATGTGTTTCAAGAATAATCCAGAAGACGGGGCACAAGAAATGAACATGAGCTTTCTGACTACTGCGCAGAACTTTGAAAGGAAGGATTCTAACAGCAGGAAGAAAACCACTACACAACAAAAATCAGATTGTCAGCCTCCCAACATTTCAGCACACCCTGCACTGAAAAACGATGCGAATGAAAAGCAGCACAAGCTTGAAGTTGGAGTTGTTTTGAGAGAGAAGAAAGTAAAGGAGACAGAGGCTGAGCGTCTGCACAGACTCTCTGTCCACAAGGAAGAGATCATGAAAGGAAATGTGCAGGCAGCAATGGAGATCTTTGGAAATTTAAAGAAACGAGAGGAGCTCAAGGAAGTCCTGAGTCAGGTGCGAGAGATAGAAGGAGAGACCAGTAAAGTAGACGTTAGTTCCTTGAAGACATTATACGAGAATGTACCTTCATGGATAGCTGAGAGAAACGCTAAACACCAAAAAACAGAAGAAAAGAGAATTGAAGTAGAAACAAAAGATGAAGATCTGGAGAGTATCTCTTCAGTTGAAACTGCATTTGAAGATCTGGAAAAGGCAAGCAAGGAAATAATGAATCTGAAAGAGGAGACAATAGCAAAACTCATTGACATTGAAGAGGCAATAAAAAAGGCTTTGTACTCTGTTTCTAATCTGAAATCTGAGGCTGACATTGCAGGTTTGTCAGGACTTTTTCACGAATCTTTAAAATCTGAGCAACCTGCCAGCAACATCAGGAAAATAAGTATCATGTCGAGCAAGACCAAATCAGATAAAACCAATGAAACACCTGATATCAAAAGTGTTTCAGACACGAGTTCTGCCAAACAAAGAACACAAGGAAATGTGCATAATAAGCCACTTGTTAGACAGTCCAGTTCCCAGTCATCTCCATCGTTCATCTCCATTCACTCAGCTGCCAGAAAGCCTGCTGAGCAACTGAAGACCTCGAGTTCAGCAATTAACCCAAAAACAGAGAGCAATTCTCAAATCGGCTGCAGTATCGATCAAGGTCGAGAGTCTGCCGGACAACGCCAAGTCAGCGTACTTCAGGTGAAAATGGGTCCAGAGCCACCAGCAGGACTCATCGGTACAAAAACTGTCAGCGAAACGTACGAAGAGACCGACGGTTTCGGAAATGTGTTTGTTTCATCTGTGACTTCAACATTTGTCACCAAGCAAGCTGACGCAGAAACACCGGCGCTGTTTGAAGCAGAGCGGAGTCCAGCCAGATATGAAGGAATGACATCCAACTTCCAGCAAAGATCTGCTCGCCCGTTTGAAGACCATGTATTGCACAATGAGAAAGGGACAGTGTTTGTAACATTTAGCCCACCAATAGAAAAGCATTAAACTTCCCAATTTCCTTTGATTTTATGAAAATGTTTGTTCCATTTATCATATTTATTTAGTTTTGAAATTACATTATTGACTTTAATGTAAAAAAAAAGTCTTATGGATTTTATACTGTAACCACATGTTAAAATGTTTTTAAGTGATAACCTATATTTTGTTGTGTAAATGGTTAAATAAAAAATTTAAAAGATGGGATTGTAACAAAACATATATTCTTTATATCAGGGTTTCTTGTCATTATTCCACAACCTAATGTCAACCTATTGACAATCATAGTGAGTATTATTGCAGATTAGTTCTAAAGCACATAGTGCAAGTGACTTTGGGGTGTGTCCATCTCTACTTTGCTGTTTACACAGTACATAAACTGAGCACAACATAAGGTGCAGGGTGCAAAGGGCATGGATTTATTCTTTTAATTAATCAGGGGTGTGCTTTGGAACTAACATTCATTCATTCATTCATTTTCTATACCCGCTTACTCCAATTACAACCGGGGGTGCTGGAGCCTATCCCAGTGGTCATTGGGCGAGAGGCGGGGTACACCCTGGACAGGCCGCCACTCCATTGCAGGGCAACATATAGACAGAAACACATTCACACTCTCACTCACACCAATTCACATGCATGTCTTTGGAAGTGGGACAAAGCCGGAGCATCCAGAGGGAACCCACGCAAACACAGGGAGAACATGCAAACTCCACTCAGAAAGGACCAGGTCGGAAGCAAACCTGGGTCCTTCTAGCTGTGAGGCAACAGTGCTAACCACTAAACCACCGCAATGCCCTTGGGAATAACATGAATTACACATATCAGACTGTCATTTATCATTCCCTTTAAGAGTCACGTGCACTTTATTCTGGCACATTGCTATTTAGGTGGTGGACTTAGTATAGGTGACAGAAGTGAGAGGTTTTCTGGCGAGAGTACAGATCTGCATGCAAAGTGTCAAAGCACGCTGCACATCATTTATGGGCACAGCATCCACCACAGCTCCCTGAGGTGAAGCAGTTGAGTGACTTGTTACCGCAACAACTCTTCCTCCTCCATCTACCTCCATACCCCATCAGACAGCCCGCCAAGTCATGGAGTCAGCAACCAGTGGTTCACCACTTTAGTCGGTGCTGTCTTTGTGGAATGACGTGCTCGAAATGCCAATTGTAAAGGCACAAAAAAATCATTTTCTGACAAATATGCAAGAAGTTGCTTAGCAACCACTTTTTCCAAAACCTTTGAAGAAAAAAAAGGAAGAAGCTGGAAATAGGCCATTAATTATTCCACCGCTGTGTGCAGGATCATGTACAAATCGATGGAACCCCAACATGTTAAACACTGCCAAGCTTTGCCTGCAGGATCAGATGGCTTATATTTAATTTGCCAACAATCAAAATCTTTTCTGCATGTACCAGCAGATCTGAAATAAATTCAATATATTGCTGTTACTAAATTAAACAAACCTAAAATAAAGGACTTGAAAGAGCTAAATTTGAAACCCAGTCAAGATTTCAGACTGAAATTTGACCTGCAAATCAACTCCCCCAGTTTACATCATGAGCGACATGACTGATGATACTCGGCGGAGAGTCCTCATTTAAATAATTACATACTGTCGATCACATATCCACAAGAACAACACAAACTATTCATGTAAGTTCTTTCAGCTTCTCCTAATTTCAACTCTGGGTCGCCACAACATATCCGATATGGATCTGCATGTTGATTTGGCACACGCTTTACACCTGATGCCCTTCCTGACACACTGCCACGTTACATGGAGAATGGGCAGGGGTGACCTTGAACCAGGAACTTTCTGCTTTGAAAGCAATCGAACTTAACCGCTTGGCCACCACACTGCCAACACACAATATTCATAAATAACACAATAAATCTGTTACAATTCTATACAGTTCCCTCAGGAGCCCATGTGCTCCAGTTCCTGCAACCACTGCCCTCTGTGACCACTATCTGTATACCCAATATGATGTGGGATTTTTTTCCCAGGATAATCAAAAATATTGGAGTATTTCTGAAAATTATGACTGTGGTTGACAAAATTTACTATGACATCTCAGACGTACACCATCTGGTATTTGTCAAATGCTGCATTCTTGGGACAGTTGCTAGAAAATATTACATGGCTGTAGTATCTGTGTCCCTGCAATATGAAAATTGAAAAAAGCAAAACAACAATGCTATTCTCATGTTGTCATCGGGTTGTTCTTAATGTATTACATGACAAAACTCCATTAACTTAAAAAAAACTAATTTGTTTTCATCATCATAGTTCCAGTCTACTGCCAAGGAAATATGCTCTGCCTGCTTGACAGCAGTCTATCCAATGGAAAAAATGGTGGCCAATAAACTTACCCTGCACAAGAACTGTTTCTGCTGTAAACATTGTAAGAAGAAACTCAGGTGAGATATTTCTATTTACCCTACTTAACAATTTACCACAATGGAAATTGTTACATTGTTGTATTAAAGGTGTAGTCCCTTTATGTGTGTGTGTGTGTCTGTGTCTATATCCACTCTCGAGCTGCACTGCTAACATAATACTACATAATAGTGTTAGCATCACGGAGCTGAAGAAATACAGTAATTCAATTGAATTCAATTTATTTATACAGGGCCAAATCATAACACAAGGCGCCCAAAGGCGCCACACACGGGTAGAGTTTAAACCTTACCAACCGTCTCAGTAAGCACACTAGCCACAGTGGTAAGGAAAAAAAACTCCCTCAGGCATTTTGATTATAGGAAGAAACCTCAAGCAGACCAGACTCAGTGGGGTGACCATCTGCTTTGGCCATACTCACAAAAATAAAACAATGAAATAAAACAAAAGCACAACAAGTTAATGGCCAAACATGCAGAGAGAGAAATGTTGCAGTTAAGCAACCATATATGTAGACAGACCTGTGATCACAACACCCGCTGCCTCAAAAGACATCCAAAAGGTGAATAGCAAAGTTCCAGTAAGATGGACTACAATTGGTGAGTCATTCCCCAGGTTTTGTCCCATGGTAGATGTTTGATTGTGACTGAAAGTGCCAAAAATAACAAAACAAAAATAAAATTGAAGCAGAAAGACAGCAAAGGCAATCAAAGATTCCATTAGGAAGAAATCAGGATAAAATCTGGACATATTTCAGAAGAAGATTTTGCTGGATAGGTAAGACAAAAGTCACACAAGTCTACTGTGTCAGTAGTTAATACTAACATTAGTTACAGTTACGGTTTTAACTTGGTTTGCCGAAATGAGTCAGTGGGGAGAGAACATTTTATCATAGCTGTAAGTCGGAAATTATGAGTTCCCAGTTTTCACCCAACGCAGCATGAACTCTGAACCTTGCGCATGCACGTGATCTTCCTCTTCCATGTTATTTGCAAAATCTCATTGGTCTAACTCACAATATTTGCCATGCAATCCCTCCCAAAATAAATACTTAAATAAAAATAAATAAATACGATGTGCTGTCATTTTGCACTGTGCCACAGAAATAAAGGTATTTTATAACTAGATTTCAACACAAAGTACATTTAGTCAATTTTGTGAAAAATCAAAAGTGACTACACCTTTAATATTGTTAAGGAAGATTTTTGAAATGAAGTATTGATTATTTCCATTTTACAATGCATTGAAATTAATCACAACAGCTGATCTACTATGAATAATAACAAATCACATGGCAACTTTAACAATGTCTGATCTAAGTTCATTTTTTATGTCACAATGGCCATTTTCCCCTTTATTGCAGCGTTCACAACTATTCATCTCTTTATGGGGAGTTCTACTGCAATTCTCACTACCAACAATTCTTTAAACAAAAAGGAAATTACGACGAGGGATTTGGACACAAACAACATAAACACAAATGGCTTCTGAAAAATAAAGAAATTGATGAGCCGGACGCCAAACTGACTCTCAAAACAACCAAAGGAAACGACAGCTTCAGAGAGTTTTCTGCAAAGTCTGCTTTCGGACAGCCGGGTTCTCGGAGCACTGCTGCTAGAGGACACCTGAAAATCATCTGGCCACCAGAGAAGAAAGATATAGGGATTAATCCAGCTCAGCCGATGGGTGCACCAGCAAGGAAAAATAAGAGTCCTGACTTTAGGAATGCAGCGACAGATAGTGAGCATCAGAAAACTGACAAAACCCATTTACAGATTAGCTATAGAAAAGAAATGAAAGAAAAAGTGAAAAGATTGTCAACCAACTTCACATCAAGGGTCACTGACCAATCTAAGGTAGCATTTTATAACTCAGCTCAGGATTTTTCCTCCAAGGAAATAAAATGTGGAAGTGATTCAAGTAAAGAAGAACAAATTCCTAAGAGCGCATCTCTATTTGTGCGTAATCAGTCCTCAACCGGTTTAGCAAAGGCTGTTATTGTCTCAAACCAAAAAGCACAAGTGTCAAATGTGGCCCCCCAAAAAGTAAAAAGCGCCAATCAAAAATCTAATGGGCAGGATGCATGCTTAAATAGAGCCAAGAAATCTGTACACTTTGCTCCCAATCATGACATTGCTCAAAATGACCAACTGATTTTTAAATCCGAAGATCACAATAAGCGTTCATCAGATCAAAGTGAGCAGCTGCAAGTGAATCAATACACAGAAACAAAGGATATCAGTGGAAAAAATCATGCAGACAATTTATCATCCGAGTGCGGGAAAGCTCAGTTTGAAAGTGAGGGAAGCTCTAAAGCGGCTGAATATCAAAGTCCCAAAGAAATGACCAATACACCAATCGAAGAGCAGGATGGGAAACAGGAGAGCAGTAAAGAGGATGGGAAAGAGGTGAGCAATAAAGAGATCCAGCAGGTGTGTGACAATGTAGAAAAGGCTACCGAGTCAACTGACACACAGAATTTCAACAAAATTGAAAGCTTAAATGAAATTGACCTTTTAAGTAAAGATACCGTGACAGACCAAGAGCCATCCAAAAAGCTCGATGTCACAAACTCTATCAGTCCAGTTTGTTCTGAAAATCCAAGTACTCTGCACATTCCTGCAGAACACAACGCCAAAGAGAACAGCAAGCTTGATCATGACGAAACTCATTTGGAAGAGTGTGAGTCAGCAAATCAGCAAGAAAACATCAGCAGTCAGAAAAAGACTCCAGTGAAAACAAATGCTGTGAAGCCTTCGGTGACGCAGACAGAAAAGGTGAAGGGAAAACTGGGATCCTGGTCCAAGGGAAAGAGTCCTTTTACAAAACTCTTCACATCAAATGGAAATGACAAATCAAAGAAGCTTGATGCCAAAGATGCCAAGAAACCCGATCCCAAGCCTACTGGACTCTTAGGACGACTTTTTCAGACGTCGTCCGAGAAGACTGAAGACGCAGATAAAGCAAATGTCATCATCACACAAGCCGGTGATAAAACTACAGAAGAGGTACATGAGGTTGAGATAAATGAAATGCAAAAGGAAAATCGCACCTCTCAACTCCAGGAGGTGGAAGAGGATGAACAAGAGGCTGACGGTCATATTAGAAAGGAAAACTCTGCTAACCACAGCAAACAGGTGGTCATTAAATCTGCAGAACCATTCAACCTGGACAAAACAGGTGATGACCTATGTGCCGTGCACGCCGAATCATCAGCTCCAGCACTAACTGATATGAATCCAGCTGATCTTTCCCAATCAAATCTACACAACAAAGAGGCTCCAGATGTGTTTTTTACTGATACTGAGATAGCTCACTCTGAAGATTGGCCTGCTGCTGTGCAAACAGTGATCCAGTCATCTGATAGGCCAATCAATCAATCAATACCTGAGAACAGAGATAATGATATCTTGAGCGATCCGTTTAATTCTAATTCTGGAGACACTGTCGATTCTGAACCTGCTGACCTTTTTGTGAATCGGGTAAATATGGCCGAGTGTGTTCAGGAGCCAAACGAATTGTTGGATGCACCAGATGTTAGAAGAAGAAAGCTTTGTGAAGGAACCCTTTTCAATCTCAACAACGAAGCATCTGAGCAGGCCTCAGATCTTGTGGCTCCATCCGACTCTTTGAACACCGTCAGCGATATTCTTTCAGCAGCAGACGCTTCAGCTGACGGTTTTCTCCTGTTTGACTCTCAGCCTCCATTAGCGGAAAATCCCCAGATGCTAATCGCGTCAGCGCAGTCGCCCATCGCTGCCTCGCCACCTGTAGGTCCACTCAGTGCAAACAGCAGGACGACATGGCAGGATGATGACTTTGACATATTCAGCTCAGAGGGAAGTCTTGTCGTTGAGCCACCTGTTCTTCACCGAGGAGCTGATACTTCCACGGATCACACATCACCTCCTTTAGCTGATGTCTTTGGAAGAATTGAAATCCCGAGCAATGCAGATGCGCTGACAGTGTTGCCAGTGAGTTCTAATGCGCTGAATGAGTTCACTGGATCTGATGCATCTTTTATTGCTGCTCCTTCAGCTCAGATTGATCTTCTTGCTGGTGGTTTTTTAACATCAGAGCAAGAGATGCTACCGGATGCATTCATGGACAGTCTGTTGATGAGAAATAATGAACGTCCTGCAGAAAATACCATCTCAAACAGGAGCTGGATGGATGATTTGCTTGGATAAAAGCATTTCTATTTTTATTTGATGTAATACACAATATTAGAATGAACAGGGGATAAAGTTCATTTTTAAATATGAAGAACACAAAAAATTAATTAGTAATTAATATAAACAACATTGTTCACTGATCTTGGTATTTTAATTGGAAATCTGAACACAATCTGTAACACCAATGTGAATCATCAAAAGAATGTGAAAAGCTAACAGATAGTGCTTTTATGTTCTGGCTTTACAAAACAAATGAATCTATATTGTGATGAAAATATAATAATTTAGATCTAATAATAATTTAATAATTTTTAAATGTCATGATTTAAAAAAAGCAGAGGGTGTCATTTTCTGAATAACCATTTACATTTCATGATAATTTAGCAGGATTAAAGATCCTGTTTATAGTGGGTGCACACTAAACATTTAGGTTGTTGCTAGTTGATCTCAGTGCAGCCAGCATATTGTTATACCTTTTTCTTAAGAGCTTGATCATTTCCATTCTAGCTCTTCTATGGCTAGAACTGTAAATTCTCCCATAATGTGTTCTCTGTGTAAAGACAACATCTGAATTATATATCGGAATGAAGAAGTCCTATATATGCCCTGAGGCCTATTGTTGTTAGTACTTATCCCCAGATTCCCCAGCGTGAAATGTTTGACAGTCCACAACTCCCCTTGGACGGGACATCAGTCCATCACAGGTTACTTCCCCAGCCATGGCTGGTACCCATTTACAGTTGGGTGAACTGGGAAAATGCAGATAAAGTGTTTTGACCAAGGATACAGACAAGTAGCGTGACGGGGAATCAAATCCAGGTCTACATATCTGTAGTCCAACTCCTATACACTGACCTACCTTGTCTGCATCTGTAGTTAAATATATAAATATATAGTTATAGTGTGTCAAGGAATTAGTCTTGTACACTGTTATTTTACCTACAGTGCCTTGCAAAAGTATTCACCCCCTTGGACTTTTACACATTTTAATTTCTTTATGGGTCTAATTAACCAACTGTCTTAATGATCAAGCTTGTGATGAGTCATTATTGTGGCAAAGCAACACCATGAACATAAAAGAACACTCTAGGCTGCTTTATGAAAAGCACAACTCAGGGGCTTGATGAAAGAAGTTAAGTTTAATCAGTCATTAAATCGTAGAAAGACTATGGCATAACTGTAAATCTGCCTGGAGAAGAAGCTGATTTTAAAAACTGTGACCATGTACAAAGGTGACCAGTGAGGGTAACCATCAAGACACCGGTGACAATCTGGAATATCCTATAAGCTTCAGTAATTCATGAACTGACAGCTTGATGACTTCAAAACTCATCGACATCTGTAACTGCAAAATCAGAGCAGAAAGATTCTTTTGATTAGATCAAATTTTCATGTAATGTGGTCTGCTATTGTTGTTAAGCAATGATTAATGTATGTCCTATGTGAACGTGTGATGGATTTTACACCATAAACTGTCAAACATTCAGATACTGCCCTACAGCCTGGTTGATTTATTTGTATAGCTTGGTGAGTTTGTGGAAGTCAAATTTCTGAAAGAGACCAGACAAATTAAAGATGTCAGAGACAAATTAAGGAAATCTCACACATTATCATGTGCTCAAGGGACGTTTCCGTAGATACCGTTTGTTCTCAGCTTCTTCAATTGAATCAGGGAGTGCTTTGTGTCTTGTCTCAGGAAGTAGGAAGCTGAAAGCTCCACTGATCAGTGTGAGGCTGCTGAACACAGTGATGGGTAGGTACCATTGGTACACGACCAACATGTTGACCACTGGAGCCAACATTCCTCCTGTTCTGGCAATTGTTGCCCCTAATCCTGTGGCTGTTTGTCTGAAAAAGAAGACCTAAATCAATTCAAAAAATCTAAAGGAGCCTGCAAATATGGATGAGCAGTAAACATATTTTTAGCTACAATCTTTTGATTGTCTTAATCCGATAGTCCTATTCTCTCTGCCCTGTGGCCTGTGTCTGCCCTGATTTGTTTGTGCCCAGGTGTCCGGAGGAGAGAGCTGCTGATTGGATGAGTGGAGGCACCTGGGCCTACTGCTTCTGCTTCAGCTATAAGAGGATCGGATGCTGTCTGAGTCAAGACAGGTGGGGAGTTTGACTGGGGCAGTCCACATGTCAAACAGTAAGGCAGATGTCCTTAAGTGAGCTCAGGGAGGACAGAAAACTCCCGTGGAGCAGAAGGGCAAAATCTCACTTGATCTCGACTCAGGCAGCAGCCAATCCTCTTATAGCTGAAGCAGAAGCAATAGGCCCAGGTGCCTCCACTCAGCCAATCAGCAGCTGGACACAAACAAATCAGGGCAGACACAGGCCACAGGACATTTAGGCCATGGCACGAGGTCTGAAAAGATGAACTTTCGTTTGACAACTCACCGAACCAATTTCTGTCAATTACATCTTAAAGATCACATATATTGTAGTATTAAAACACATTTTTCTGGAAAAACAAGTTGCACATTTTATTATAACACTATAATACATATATAAACTATATACTATATAAACTATAATATATTACCATATACAATAATACATTACCATTACCATATACAAACTATAATACATTACCATTTTGCGGAAACACTGAAGTTGTAAACATCATAATTGCATGAAACTGAGATCTGGAGATCTTCAACTTTGTACAAAATAAACTGACAGTGAAGCAGGTAATAAGTGAATAAGTGAAAAAACAACAGTGAGTGAAAAATTCATCTGCATGGGATTTCTGTTAAATTATGTCAAATTTTAACCTGGATGATATTGTCCATCAAATTTGTGACATATCTTTGTTTAGTGTTTAATTCAGAATTGTGTTGGTAAAACTGTGAAGTAATGTTGGCATTCAGGTTTTGAAACTTAGACAGTTCTGTAAACAGACAATTTCTCAGCAAATCGATTGGGATTTAATTTATATTGTCAAAAATAATGAGTACCTCTGAAAAATAATCTCAATTTTCAGCATATAAGGTACTGAAGAATAGTTTGGTTTGACAGCTAGTTTTTTCCCTGCTCATTATGCACTAATTACACTTTGATTGATAGGCAATTAACATGCAACTTTACACTCCAGAAAACTTTGTTTTTGGAAAGAGCACCCTCACAGATGATACCTAAAACAAGTGTTTTCTGTTGGTTCGCTCACCTGTCAAACGAAACTCAATTTCTGGTCTCGTCCCACGGGCTAATTGACACCAACAGACATTCTTTTACTTTTTCTGATGTTGACTCATTTAGATAAACACCAACCTGATATATGTTGGAAACAGCTCCTGAATATAGATGTTACATATGGAAATACCCCAGACAAGGAAAAAACGGGCTGCTACAGCTAATGATGTAATAGCAATGCCATATCCTGTAAAAAGCAGAGAAAGTATGATTTTTTACAAACTGAACAAAAGCACAAGACTTTCATGATGGTAACCACATTGGTAACAGGTGCTTTACCATGAGGAACAGCTAGGATCAGTGCGCAAAGCAGTCCCGCAGTCAGAAGTGTTGCCATGAGAGATAATTTTCTCCCCACAACTTCCAGCAGCCACATGCACATCATATGAGCCGGTACTTCAATAGCACCAAACAGGAACTGTGTCAGGAAGATATTCAAGCCCAGGTTTTCCATATTGAAATGCAGGCAGAAGATGGAAAGGTTCAATGAAAACCTGAATCAAGAATAACACACGTAGGCACTTTTATGGCTCTGGATTGTATACAAGCACCAGAAATTACACAATTGAATGTTTCAACTAGACCTAGCGCTGCTTAACATACATGACAAAACAACATAATGGTAGCATGAACTGACGTAAGGCTACACAACATTCCAGCTACAAACTGAGGGAGAGTGGAACATTGTTCTTCCATTATTCTTAACATAGGTGTTTTTTTTCATTTTTATCAATTTACCATGCCAATGTTACGATGAAGAAATGTCTAGCCAGTGAACGTGATGTGAAAATGGCACAAATGCCTGGTTTGTGGGCAACGGCTTTCTCAGCACTCTGTAACAGAAATATTTGGAGTCAAACAGAAAAAAAATGTGAAAACTGGTAACTACACACCATTTCTGTAACATTTTCATACTAGTGTCATAGGATCATTAGGCCAGCTTGAATAAAGTGTTGGTACGTGCATATGTCGCACAATAGTGAAACCGGAATGTCATATCTTCCTACTTAGTACATGGGCTCAGGGATCAATATCTCTATACATTTGATCCAGTGACCTACATCTGTTGTGGGGGAGAAAAACATGGTAAGTAAAAGCATATAGTTCCAGAAAGAACATACTTTTTTTTTTCCAAAAACCAAATGTTGCACATTAACTAGAACCGCTAGCACAAAATGTCATCATCCATCAATGTGTTATTTTTCAAAAACGTATTTACAATTAAAATAACAACACAGAAAGTATGCAATTGACTTGAAAAGAGAACCAACAATACTTTGATGAAAGCATTTATTGGTTTTGATTAGAGCTGGGCAAGTTAACGCGTTATTATCGCGTTAACTCATTAATTAATTAACGCCGACAATTATTTTATCGCGCATTAACGCAGTTTTTATTATTTCTTTCATTATTGTAAACGTCCGTCGCTCACTGGCTTTTATTTTGAAAAGTCCGTTGCTTTATGCTGCGGCGCTCATCGTGCGTTCGATTTGTACTCGGAGGTCGTATTTTCCCAGTTCCGCCCCCTGAAGTCGTATTTCCAACTCGTCAACTCGTACAAACCCCTCGTACAACGAGTTCACGATCCAACATGGCTGCTCCCGGCAGCAAAAGCTGTAGTTTTTACTGCTTTTAGCACTTCTGCTTTTTTTGTGTCCAATTTAATAAATCGTGCACACGGGACTGTCCTACTGCTGTCTGTGGACATGTTGCTGCGGAATTTTTATTTGTGAAATACCTCGTAATGTGTTGTTTATCAGCTGGTGTCGCTAATATTGGCTAGTTGCTAAAAACAATGACTGTCTTCACGACGCTACAAACAGAGAAGCAAATTAAAACACTAATGAAACT
>OMMV01192955.1:0-11413 GCA_900302635.1 Chatrabus melanurus
TTTTGCCAAAACTATTTGACCGTGTTTTTTGGACAAAACCCCACATTTTCTACATACGGTAAGCCAAAAAGTAATTTAACTGAGTACTGAGTGTCAAATCATCCTCAATGTGTGTGTTTTGTTAATAGTCAATTTTATTTCTATTTTCACTATTATAAATTTCAATCTATTTTATTAATTGACTTCAATTTAACACAAAATTTTACATCATGCATGCATCATGTGAGTAAAAAAAATGTGAGAAATGTGAATAATAAAAACTTTAACATTTGGACACAAGTAGAGGCGGGCCAAATTTGGCCCACAGGGCGTAAGTTTGTCACCATGATTTAGGCGCTGCACAGCGGCCACTAATTAGGCTGAAAACAAAATCATCAGGGAAGCAGAACATCATGGACACTGTTTTTAAAATGAGACTTTTTCTTCAGCAGTGCAGATTCTTGGTGTCTAACAGGAGTTACTGAGGAGTTTTAACGGTGAGAGAGCGTTTTATTATTTATTTATTTATTATCCGAAGCAGCGCGCTGCTGTCAGCGGATCTCCTGTTGAATAAAGTGATTAAAAACAGCGCGCCGTGCTTTCACCCAAAGTGAAAGATCATTTCGGGTTTAAAATGCATTGTAACGCGCGTTACTGACAGTTGTAACGAGTAAAATATTACCAATTTTTGTTTTTTGTAATTCCTTACATTACCGCGTTACAGCAAAAAGCAATGCATTACAGTAATTAATTACTTTTGTAATGCGTTACTCCCAACACTGGAAAAGGTGACGGAGGAAACTGCCGGTGGCCAAATCTGATTTTGTGTCGTTTATGGCTGAAGCTGCTCAAACTGACAGTGAGACAGAAAGAATCAAAATCATCGTTGAGGCAGCTGAACGGTACCTGGGTGCTGCAGGTTTGAGTTATGAAGTGGTGTTGACTGCGTTGTGTAGGGGAGCAGCTGGACGCCAGCTGCCTTCATCACAGTAGGTTTTTTGGGGGTTTTTTTTGTGAGTCTGCTGTACCACACTCGTCATGTATGTGGCAGTAAAGCACCACTAGGTTTGCCAACTGCCAATAAACACAAAAGAAGAAGAAGAAGAGTTAATTGTGCACACCTGCCTTCAGTTTGGTCATCACCTCTGAGTGTTTTTGTTCTTCACTTTCTGCTTGTTGGATTATTCTGGTTATGTCCTGGTCTGATTAGGTTCCTGCAATACTGCCTTTGAGAACTTCAACATTTGGTAAAGAAATATTTAAATTTTTTGCATCCAGTTCTTTATGTGCCTTTGCTGCAAAGTCACTCGTAGAACACGATGGTGAGGGTTAGAAAGTAGTGATGGTGAGATGAAGCCCCGTTGATGTGTCGAAGCTTGCTTCACCAAAAGGTTCTTTACTCGAAGCCCCATTTAATAGCTCATTAGGGACTACTGACATCTGGTGGTCATTTGATGTATAGCATCCCTACTGTGATATTACATATTGTAGGCTCTACCACTGGTCCTGTGATGAAAGGAATGTCAAAATCTTTAAATTAGGTATTGTAAATTAATTTGAAATTTAATTATCCTGAATGTGCTGCTTAAATTATTATGGTGAAAACCCCAAAATTATATATACAGTACTGTGCAAATATTTTAGGCACCACTTTTGTTTTTGTTATTAAAACAAACACACACCCCCAGGCAACATCGTCAACAGAAAATTGTGAAATCCCCACCCCCCCCTAAAAAAAGCAACATAAATAAAATATGAGATTGTTTTCTTTTTTCTTTAAAGTAACCAATCACTAATTTATAAACCTCATTTTAAAAAAAGAAGCAAAAACACAAAATTTTCATTTCCTTGTGGCTGTAATGCCAAGTACTTGACAACACAAGGACAGTTGTTGATGATCAATCAATAAAATTATTGATTTAACACAGCCTGATTTTCTTATAAATTTGAAGACGCCCTCAAACAAATTGTCATTTTATCACCTAAAATAAAATTATTTTTGTGAAAGGTGAGATGTAGTCAGACATTTTACATATTTATTCATAAATATGAACTATTTAACAGCTTTTTCAGCGACTCCAAATGCAATACGAGACAGTCATGTGATTCCACTGAAGCGGGGCCTCGTTTGCCTTCGGTCATGTGATCAAATGCAATATGATACAGGCCTCGATACGGGCTTCTTTTGGACACGCCCCCTCTGCTTGACACAAGCCCGGGACTTCAGTGTCAGATGTAACATCACTATTAGAAAGTGTACCATGTTCATTTTTGTAATTATTACATATGTAACATCCGGGCCATCCCTACTTACAGAGTCTACCAACTCTGATATTCTCTGCTCAAATATCAAAACTACCAGTATGGTACTTTAGCGTCCAACTTGCAGCACTATATAATTTGTCAGACTGGGAGACAGTGACCCCCTTTGTGGGAAAGCAGCACACTCTGGAGTTTGTAAAAGATATTTATTTGCAACGGCAAAAGAGTAGTTAGAGTCCAGGCACAGGTCGGTACACAAAGGAGGCAACGGTATCCAGTCCACGCAACAAGCTTGGCCCAGGATGCGTGCACAACAGGTGCTCGTACAAAAAGCAGCAGGCAAAAATCAGTAGTCAAAAACTACGCTCGAAGACGAGGAATCACGAGGAGACCGCAAGAATGGAAGCAGAACGACTTACCATCTGGTGCCGAGTGAGAGCAAGCGCACCTCAATAGTCTAGAAGGGGTCAGTGATTAACTCAACGCAGGTGTGCACAACAAAAGAGAATGGAAACCGCAAATAACCGGCGAATGTGAACACAACACAAACACGGAAGAAACGTTAAGAATGTGAACCAAAAACCCTGGGGAATAAATAATACACGGAGTGAAACGATATACGAGGGAACAACGGGATCTTATGAGTACATGGTAAAAGAAAGAGCAGCACCCATATGGTGTCTCTGAGTTCTGTGCTAAACGATTTAAAAAAAAAACAAACAATCAAGACGGACCTAAGGCAAGAGAAACCATTAGGATGTGCCTTGAACTATATGGGGAGAAACCATAAGGGTGCGCCCAAGAAGAAAAGGGACTGAGTGATTACGCTCGTCCCAAATGGAAAGTAATCAGATGGAGCCCCCAGATGTGTGTGTGTGATGTGTGATGACAGTATAATGATCAGGAGAGTGTTCACAAACATAACAAACTCCAGTGTGCGCACCAAGATGGACCCATGGACTTCTGAATATAAGAAACTTATTCCAAACCATCAGTTTCTCTGTAGCAGCCATTTCCAAACTTAAAAACGCCAGGGCCTACTTTGAAATCAGAAAATCTTCTGGGTCTAACCTAAAACCTTTAATCACAATTTTGATTGACACATGAGACTAAGATGAAGTATGTATTCATCCATTTTCTGTACCCGCTTACTCCAATTGAGGGTCACGGAGGGTGCTGGAGCCTATCCCAGCGGTCATTGGGCGAGAGGCGGGATACACCCTGGACAGGCCGCCAGTCCATCGCAGGGCCACACACAGACAGACAAACACATTCACACTCACATCTACGGTCAATTTAGAGTCACCAGTTCACCTAACCTGCGTTTTTGTTTTTTTTTTGGAAGTGGGAGGAAGCCGGAGCACCCGGAGGGAACCCACGCAAACATGGGGAGAACATGCAAACTCCACATAGAAAGGACCAGGTCGGAAGCGAACCCGGGACCTTCTAGCTGTGAGGCGGCATGGTGGGTTAGTGGTTAGCACTGTTGCCTCGCAGCGAGAAGGTCGCAGGATCGCTTCCGACCTGGTCCTTTCTGTGTGGAGTTTGCATGGTTCCCATGTTTTTGTGGGTTCCCTCTGGGTGCTCCGGCTTCCTCCCACTTCCAAAGACATGTAGGATTTGTGAATTGATGACTGTAAATTGACCGTGAGTGTGAATGTTTTTGTCTGTCTGTATGTGGCCCTGCAATGGACTGGCGGCCTGTCCAGGGTGTACCCCGCCTCTCACCCAATGACTGCTGGGATAGGTTCCAAACCCCCCACCCCCCGTGACCCTTAATTGGAATAAGCGGGTATAGAAAATGAATGAATGTTTAAAAAAGGTTGGGTAAACGAAGTATAATGTAAATCCCATGACTTGTATTACTTCTGATTACATTTTTTAAAATGTTTTTTTAGGTCATTTTAAACTTTATTACTAAATTGAAAATCAAACTTTAAAAAAAAAAAAAAAAAATTTTTTTTTTGACCTACCAGGCCGGGGGGGACACGGCCCACCCTTTGGGAACCACTGCTTTATAGTTTTTAAATTGGGAAATGGATAAATGCATGTTAGAATGGTATCTTAACAACTAACCCAACTTAATCTGATTTTGATCAAACTTGGATGGAACGTTGGTCCTATGGATGGAAAGAAGCGATTTGGGGTTTTGATGAGGATAAATCAACAATAAAGGTCTGAGATCAAGGTCAAATTTCTATCCCCGTGCTAATTTTATGGAAATGAGTTCAGATATTTTACGGTTGGTGAACTTGACTTGAGCATTTTTGATCGCGTTCAACACGTTCGCTCGTACAAACCTCTGCAATCAGGTCTCCGTTCTCGGCGTGGACCTGAGCGATTGCTCCAATCCGGTTACACTGTGAGAAGGCGGCATACAGCTCGGTGTCCTGCAACATCATCATGCCTTTGTAGGCCATAAATGCTTTGAAGGAGTTCACTCCTTTCTCTTTGGCCAATATTTCCATTTCCTTCTTCACCTGGAAAAAAACAAACGTTTGGAGAATCACACAAAGAATGGTTCACCTCACAGGTGTAAAGCATTTTGAATTCAGCGCGGTATCATCGCTCAAACTAAACCACAAACTTATTATGAACTGCTTTTTCACCGTGTCACCCCACCACGTCACCCCGACGTGCAGCGAGTAGTCGCAGCAAACTTTGGGATCGGCTTTGCTACGCCAGCGATCGTAGGCCTCCAGGAAGGATTCGCCGTTTTTGGGGATGACAAAGTCCAGGATCATTGTGGTCCCTCCGGCTACTGCGGCCTGGAGACGCATAAGAACACAGGTGAGGACTATTAACGTGAAGGTTAATAGTCCTCGGTAACTCGTTTTTACAAAGTCAAAACACAACTTGATCATGAAAATGACAGATATGTGGTGAAATGATGATCAGGATGGGCTGCGGCTAAATGGTATTGCGCTCACTCTTGTAATTGTGTTGTTTCACTTTGGTCGACACGTTGCATAACTTGTGGGACGTTTATCTGCAAAGCGTGCAAATTTGTGCGCACGCCGCTCGGGTCGAAGTATTATTCCGATGCGATGATAAACAGCCTCTGCATTCTTAATATTACTCTTGTAAAAGTGCATTAGGGCAAAATGTTCTGCACAGAGTCTCGCGGTGAGTAACCAGAGTAAAAGACCTTTGTACAGTTGTAACACCTTATCTGAAGAAAACCCACAACAAAGATAAAAAGTGTCATTGTGTAATCATTTTACCGTTTATTTTAGGGGTGTTTTAGAGGATTACTGAAATGTTCTTAAATTTTGTAAGCAGTTTGGGTCTAATTTGGAATTAAAAAGGAAACACTGCTGTAGACAATTCAACAGAAAAGACAAACGCCTGAAAATGATTTTAAAAGCATGTTAATATTAAGGATTTTCAGAAAATGTGGTTAAAAAGGTTGGAGCCAGGACATTTAAAAAAAAAAAAAACTTTATAACATTGTAAGAAAATACATTTTTACTAACAAACTTTTCTGAAGCTCAGCCACAATATTGGGTCCACTCTCCAATATGTACCATTATATGTTAGGTTGGCTTCACCTTAAAGCTTTTAAATTATATAAAATCCTTAAGTGATGAAAATCCATTTTCAGAAAAATTTGCTGAAAATAACATGATTTCATGAAAACATTAAGTCGCGTGGTATTTAAACAATTTAATGAGGGGTGGATCCGCAAAAAGGGGTGGAGGCAGGATAGTTTGCGATGCAAGATTGAGCATTTTAACTGTAAACATTCTTTATCAATGCATTCTATATTTCACATTCATCATATTAGATTATAAATAAGTTGAATCTTGTTTAACCAGGATATCAGGACTCTCTCTCACTCCCTTTTTAAATGGTCTTTTAGGACCTGAGATTTGACTGTCACTTTTCCTTTAAAAAAAAAAAAGAAGCATTAACAAAATATCACCTTGGTTCCAATGTGGAAGTCATCCGCAGACTTGGTGCCCATGAACTCAAACTCCATGTGGGTGTGGGGGTCGATGCCGCCTGGCATCACCAGCTTATTGGTGGCATCAATGACCCGTGCTCCGGCTGGGATCTGCAGATTCAGCCCAACGTCGATAATTTTGCCATCTTCGACGTAGACGTCGCTGATAAAGGAGCGGTCCTCATTGGCGACTTTCCCCCCTTTGATCAGAATCCCTTTGGGTGCCGTCATGTCTGCAGAAAAGTTGCATGCAGAGTGAACACAACGTGGTGGAGCAGCAGCTTTTTGAGCTCCTGAACTAGTTGCATAGGGGACAGCCCCTGTAATCTTTCTAGGTAAGGGCAAAGGTTCAGCAAATGCATGACTTTGTACAGACGTCCAGTTTTAGCTCCAGTTTAAATAGTTTAAACTCCAACTATTCTGTTCCAACATAAAACAATCGTAGATGGACGGTTGTTCAGGACATCTGTGACCACGAACACTAGTCTACACGGGTATCCACCATCTCACAGAACTGTTTTTGGGCCCAAACTGGCAACCATCCAGGCAGACCTGTGGCCCATCTGTATCTCCTGAACATAACCATCTGTGTGCCACAGATGGTGGTCACACGGGCGTCCCGCTGGCCTGGTCCAGTCGCTGGGGCTCTCAGTAACAAGGCACCTGTGTGCCGGATCATGCTCGGTTAAAATGTGCAACACGGCCGTAGTGTCACAGCTGATGCTCCCTCACGATCCATGTAGTCATACAGCTGAGTCTCCTAAGCAACCGCTTGTTTGACACAATCATTCCAAAGGGTTCTCCAGAGAGTAGTCTGGTCCAATTCCAAAAAAAAAAAAATCGAACATAGCTTTGAGACTGTGTGCACGCCACATGCACGCTGATTGTATGGGGTTTTTTTTTTTTTTAAAGAGTTGTTTGAACGTAGCATTAAAAAAAACTGCACAGTATTTTGGAGACTTGCGATAATGCTGTGATATCCCTGGAGCATGCAACTGCCTCTCTTTCATGAAGAGTTGTTAGCCACTGGGAGAGATTAGCATTTAGCTGCAGTGGATTGGTTGTCTGCAGCGCATCAGTCCAGACAACTTTTCCTCATCCATTAGTGTATTACCAAAACAAGACGCATTGAAGAGACAAAGATGCATGCACTGCCGAGATAAGCGCACGCACGGGGCTTAGGAACACCTAACCTTCACAGTTGCAATAAACAATAACATGTGACTTAAGAGGATTTACATAAGATGAG
This sequence comes from Chatrabus melanurus, assembly GCA_900302635.1. Taxonomy (NCBI): domain Eukaryota; kingdom Metazoa; phylum Chordata; class Actinopteri; order Batrachoidiformes; family Batrachoididae; genus Chatrabus; species Chatrabus melanurus. The sequence continues at coordinate 7,437 of OMMV01192955.1, forward strand.
AGGAGTAATCAGAGGGAGTGAAAAACCAATGAGGCAGCAATGGCATCTCCTCAAAAGTCTGCGTGCTGCTGAATGAGGGGAAAAGTTGCCATTCCGCTGGATTTAGACGAAGGCTGCCGTTATCATTTTATTTCCTCCACCGGCACTACACACCAACACCCATGTCACTTTATTTTTCAGCCGAATTGAAATGCAGCGAGCACGTCGCCGAGTGGTAAGACGCTGGCACTAGAAGGGCGCAGCGTGCACACAACGTGACGTACGCTAAGATAATGTTCAGGCTGATTATCGGCACGCGGCTCAGACAGAAAGAGGCTTCTTATTCGTGCTAAACTTCCTGCGTCGCGTTGTAGCGACAGTAAATATGCAGCGATAATACAACAGATCTGAAGAGTAGCATGATTATAGACCTGGAAGGCCCCCCCCCAGTAGGAAGTATAAGGTCATTTTTTTCCCTCCTCTATTTGACTTTATTCAATAACAAACTGAGGCTGTGGTCTGATTTATTCAAGTCAACTTTATAAACCCAGTTTAGCAAAAACGTGCAGATCTGGACGCTTTGTGGCAAAATATTCTCTTAAATGATCTGCCTTCATCAGTGTGACGCTAAAGGCCATAAAAAAATGTTTGTAAAGTTAAAGTGCCTGGAAAGCAAATTCAGAGATTTGCTCCAAAACACATTATACATGTTAGAAATGCTTTGCTGATCATGTGTTCAACCATGTGTATTTTGTGTATTTATTTTTATTTGGAGTTTGACTGGATTTCTGTTTTTCACCACAGATTTTGGTGGGCGGTGGCTTAAACCGAACCCAATTACGTACATGGGTTCGCTCGTTGAGGCATTAGTATCCACCTATATAAAGCTGGAGCTAATTTGAATCTCTGCTCCGGAACAGTAGGTGGCGGTAACGCACCTTTTACGCTGGTTGCCAACCGCCGTTAAACAAGGAGAAGAAGAAAAATAATCTATTGTAATCCCGCTCAAACTTTGTCTTGTAAAACAACTTTGTATTAATCCCCGTTTGTTTTTATTTCTTTAGTTTCCTTTCAAATGGTGTATTGTTGTCGACTATAGAATTTTTTTTTCATCTAGCTGACTGTATGTTCCGTGTTCAATAAAGCTTTAAAAAAAAAAAAAAAACTAAAAAAAAAAAAAACCTTGCCCCCACACCTTCCCCCTCCCCATGCGATAGGGGCGTGGTTTCAGTGCCTCGAGCCAAACACGCCCCCCACCGTCAGACAGCAGACACAGAGAGACAAACGTGCTCACTTTTACATGATTTTGAAACCTAGTTTTATCTACTTAGCGATATTTTTAATCATTAAAATTCAGCTAGGTGGTTAATATGTTTTTCTGTGGTTTGACAAAACACAAATTCGATTTCACTTTACAGACACTTTAAGATTTACAGTAAAATTTCTGATTATCTGGACTTGGCTAACACAGGATCACGATATATTATTAGCTCACAAAATGGCTCTGATAACTTTTTCCTCCCAAGTCCTCTTTACTTGCACTCACGGTGCCGTTCCTTATTGAACGTTGCCTCTTGCTACCAGATCCTACTTAGTCTGCACGTTTGGCTCGGCTCCGTTTATCCCGGCTCTTAACTGCTTTTACCGATAACCGTGATTGAAACCCTTCCCTTCCCTGGGGTCGGGGGGTGGACCACAGATCGTTTACATATGTGTCAGGGTGAACGGTGATTGATGGGGAGAACCGAGCAGATTCCAGGCATCCCCTCCCCTTAGAGACCACAGGAAAAACTGTTTTGTTTCTCCACTGATGCTGATATCCAAGTCCTATTTACTTGTACTGGGCGCTGCTAGGGGAGTTGAGTGTGGGCGTGGTTACAGAGGCAAGTAAAGAGGACCTGGGAGGAAGAGACATTGCAAACTAAATTTTCACTGGGAGATAAAGGATTAACTAACCATACTAGCTGGTTGGGTGAGCCAATGTAACTGGGCGAGGCTGCAGAGATGAAAAAAAAACTAGAGCAGACATGTTTGCTGAACCAGCCCGTAAGGAGTAGGCCTGGCCGCCATCTTCAGGAATTGAATGAAGTTCTGCTTACATCACAAAAGTTGCACAAATGTTTCAGAAGCATAACGACGCCACAGCCATTATCTGGATGACAACGGAGAAGAAAGAGAATGCTGCTGGGTTCCATTTACAATAATCAATTTTTGCACAAAAGTGCAAACACGTCAAAAATTGTGGCAATTCCTTATACAAGATGGCGGACGAAAATATCGTGGAAACAAACCTCGATGTCCGCTCTTGTCTTTTTTTCTTCATTTTTAGGCTAACTACTTAGCCAGCTTAGTTGATACCTGGATAATAAGTTAACAGTTGGAGTAAATGTATTTATGCTCTGTTCATAACCTGAACGAACTGCAATGATTTTGGAAAAATTTGGACAGAGGAGCACTTAATAAAATGTTTTTTGTGGGGTTTTTTTGTCATGTCTATCAACATGTACCACAACACTGGTATAACATTTCAAAAACTTGAACAAAGTGCTGCATGTTTCTAAAAACAAACGCAGTGATGTGTTGTTTTTTTTAAGGGTATGAAATGAGTTTTAGCTTTTACTCGTGATACCACATGAATTTATTAATCAAGTGACAAGAGCACTCAGAGAGCGCAGACCTCCACCAAAGGTTTTAACATTCGTCACCTGTGAACATGAAGAATAACTCTGATTGGCATATATGATTTATACGACTGTGAAAACAAACCACTAGACATTAAAATCATATTGCTCTGATAAATGAGCTTTTCCTCCTTTAATTTCTAATGTATTAATATTTAATTACTCAAATATACCACAAGTACCAAGATGGCGACGCATGCACATCGCGAGCCCTTGTGTCTCTTCAGAATTTGCAAATTAGCAGTGTTATTCATTCTAATTTCGGGTCTGTTCGTTCAGAACAGCTTCTCCTTAACATCCTACACCCGACAACAGCTTTTGGATATCGGATCACTAAACTCCGACTGTTTTATCAGCAACCTTCGACTCAGTCCTGAGCTCATAAGACCTACCGACGCTACACAAGCGACTCATCCGGCCGGAAGTGCTCGCAGGCGGCGTAAGGACCGTAAACAAAGGAGGGGCAAACGCGGAGGAATAAGAGCTAAGCTAAAGCTAACACCACACCGGCTTTCGCTGCCCAGCATTTTCCTTGCTAATGTGCGATCTTTGGTGAACAAAATGGACGAGTTACGACTCCGGATGAACAACAGCAACAGACTCTCAAACTGTAATGTCATGATATTCACGGAAACATGGCTACACAACGGAATACCCGACGATGCTATCAAGCTAGCTGGATACCATAATCTCCGGGCAGATAGGACAGCAGAAGACTCCGGTAAGACAAGAGGTGGAGGATTGTGCATTTACATTAACAAGGATTGGTGTACAAACTCTGTCATTGTTGGGAGACACTGCTCAGCTAACCTGGAGTTTCTCATGGTTAAGTGTAGACCGTTCTATCTACCGAGGGAGTTCACTTCGACCATTGTTACTGCTGCGTATATTCCCCCGGATGCTAATGCTAAACCTGCCATGGACGAACTTCATGCAGCCATTAGCAAACAACAAACTGCGCACCCCGAGGCGGCATTTATTGTGGCGGGTGACTTTAATCACTCCAACCTCAAGACAGTGCTTCCCAAATTTCATCAACATGTCTCCTGCCATACCAGAGGGGATAAAACTCTGGATCATGTATATACGAACATCATCGGAGCCTACACAGCAATACCCCTCCCCCACCTGGGACAGTCTGATCACCTCTCTTTGTTCCTCATCCCGAAGTATACACCACTCATCAACCGTGTGAAGCCAACTGTGAAAACCATCAAAGTGTGGCCAGCGGGGGTAGACTCGGCACTCCAGAACAGGTTTGAAGACACGGACTGGAGTAGGTTTGCCTCTCAGGCTACCTGTGGCTCTGATACTGAC
>OMMV01192961.1:0-20122 GCA_900302635.1 Chatrabus melanurus
GAAGGTAACGTGATGACGTCATAAATATGCAAATCAGCGCATGACGTCATTTAGCGACATTTAGTGACTTTTTGAGCAGACTTTAGCTACTTTCTGTTGGACACAGTTGGCAACACTGCCGCCGTATATAGCCTTTAGCCGCTATTAGCACCGTCCACCGCCCTCTCCCGCAAGTTGCCACAAAATATTTTTCATGACCAAATTATTTCAACTTACTTGTATGGTGTATGTTGTTCTAGTTTAAATTGTTGAAATTGTGTATTTATTTAATAACTTATAAACTTATAAAAAATTCTGGGTTTCCAGATCCTGTTATTTACTAGTTAGAGAATATTTTGATGTCTCTGAAATAAATCGTTGAATCCAGATGCTTTGATTTTTCTTTTAGGTCAATATAAATTGCAAGTAAATAATATAACAAATGTTGGATGGTGAGGTGTCCAATACGACAGTTTACGGGATGAAGAGATACCATATTGGACGAGGCGATATCAATATGATATCTCTGAATCCCGTGTGTAACTGATTATATGAAGCACTCTGTTGTGGATTCTTGAATATATTATATTATAACCCATCTGTCTCAGGTAGCCCATCAGCTTCCTGTGGCAGGACGACCTGCTGACATCGAGGACTTTGGGATGCCAACCCGACCTCTGCAGCCCGCCATCCCGATCAGCACCAAGCGCAAGCGCACTTCGCAAGGAGAGAACAGCCAGGTGGAGTCTCAAGATGTTGAGCTCACCCAATCCTGGAGAGAGATTCTGGGACCACCACCACCCACGGGAACAACAAGGGTAGACAAATAACAAAATAACACTTGACTCTTATATCAGAAAAATTTGATTTCATCTAACTATTCAATTTCAGAATATGATTTGTCATACTGGTTAAAATTTGAAACCGATCTTTTAATGTCATTCATAATTCCCTAATAATTCTTTTTAGGGAATTGTTGTTACACATGGTTTTTGTCTGTATGCAGGAGCAACGTCTTGTTTGGCTTCGCTATCATAAGAAAAAATGGGAGCTGCAGCTGAGACAGAGGAAGGAAAGACGGAAGAAGAGGAGGCTCCTGGATGGCGAGGCACAGCCAGTAGGGGGAGGGGTGATCAGAGACGGCCCCATCACGGGCCTCGGAAGCTTCCTACGCAGAACAGCACGCAGCATCCTGGACATGCCGTGGCAGATTGTGCAGGTGGACCAGAGTCACCACCTTCTGTTTCAAACCATTGAAGAAATAACACAGAACCAAACCTTATCTTATGCCATAGTTATGAAATGATCGGTCTTAACTGATGTCATGTTTTCTGCCTCCAAGATTGCAGAAACCTGCCACCCTGGTCTGTACAAGTTGTGGGCTGTGATTGGGAATGATCTCCACTGCATGAAGCTGAACATCCCTCGTGTTTTCTATGTCAATCAGAAAGTCCCCAAACAGGAGGAAGGAGCCTCCTACAAAAAGGTATACAGTGAGCTACAGCATTTATAATAAAGTACTATTACTGTGATGAATGTTAATAAGTCATATATGTCAGGTGAACCGTATGCTGCCTCGCTCCAATGTGGTGTACTACCTTTATGAGTACTGTGTACCAGAGGACATGTACCAGGAGCACATCAATGAGATCAACGCTGACCTCTCTGCTCCAGACATTGAAGGAGTTTATGAAACACAGGTACTGTAGACCTCCAGTGTCACTGTGTGTCTGTGCCGACTGGCTCTGCACGGTGGGTGACTTGCTAAGGCACCTGCAAATTGTCAATTTTTTTTCAGAATATTTGATATGAAAAATATTTTTCTTTTGAAGGTCCCTTTGCTGTTTCGTGCACTGGTGCAGCTTGGTTGTGTATGCATGGTGAATAAACATGTTGTGAGGGACATGGCTGGCAGGGAGGCTGACACTTTTGACCTGGTACATCTGGAGATGAGGTCTCTGGCCCAGTTCAGCTACCTAGAACCTGGTAGGAACTTCTTAACAGACTGGCTGTATTTTTGTTCTGTGTGCCTAGTTTTAAAAGTAGGTGCAGGTTTTGTTGTTTCACCCACAAATAACATAGTAATCAACGGGAGAGATATTTTTAAAAAGATCATGGATGCAAATCTGACTCAAAATCAAATCAACTCTTCCTTCGTCCAAGGTTTACCTGTGCACCAGATTTCATTAGATTGTTTGTGTTGTGAGCTATCCTGCTAATAATCACGCAAACAAACAAATGAGGCCAAAACCTTTACTACTTTCATGGGGACAGTAATTATAATTGTTAAACCAGAGCTTCCTGATGAGACAGTGGGCTTGCCTATCTAATATTTGTGACTTAATTGGCTTCTGCTCTTGAACTCTGTTATATGAACCAAATCACAAATATCATGTTTCCTTTCTCAGGGAGTGTTCGCCACATGTACTTTTACCATCACAGCCACGGTCACAAGGCACTGTTTGGCCTGTTCATCCCCTCACAGCGCAAGGCTAGCATTTTTGTTCTGGACACTGTAAGGAAACCAACATCATATTGTACACTGCCATCACATTTTGCTAATAGGCTAATTTCTTTGTGGTAATATGAATATATATATATATATATATATATATGTGTGTGTGTGTTTAAGATTCTGCCTCATTGTTCTTAAAATGTGTCCCTTCTGGTGGAGAATGGAACTTGAAGTCTGTTTTAATTTTATTGCTTAAGGTCCGAAGTAACCAGATGCCCAACCTGAGCAACCTCTACACAGCTGAGCGTACTTCCCTCCTGGAGAAGACGACTGAAGAGCTCCTACCTCCAGAGAAACACACCTTTGAGGTCCGAGCTGAAAATGATGTGAAGGCAATCCATCGCGCACTGCAACGCATATTACTAAGTTATAAGGTAAAATGCTGTATACCAGTGCTCCTTGCTAAATACTTTACTTTCTTATTAAATTATCTGTAATCTACTATGTGCTACATATTTCTTCTCCTGCAGGAGGAGCGCCGTGGTCCTACCCTAATTGCGGTGCAGTCAAACTGGGAGCTACGGCGACTGGCAGCTGGCATGCCAGTGCTTGAAGAGTTCCCTGTAGTTCCAGTTCATGTGATTGATGAGATCAGCTACAACGTGTTGGACTGGCAACGCCATGGGGCCCGCCGCATGATCCGCCACTACCTCAACCTGGACAGTTGTCTGTCGCAGGCTTTCGACATGGCCAGGTACAAAACAGAAACCACGGGCTTTATCATTTTTATATTCCTGCTACATGGTAGGCTGACCTACAGAGGATACAGTAAACACTCCTTATTTTATTGTCTTCACTGGTGGAAGTCACAGGGCCTGACCAGCATTCTTCGTAGCTTTAGTTGCTTAGAATATATTATCACATCCTGAACTTTATGTCCGATAGTGTGTGGAATATTATGTCATTGTGTTTGTGTCTCTGTGTGTGTGAATATGTTCTTGTAAACACGATGACTCATTATTTACATACAGTAGACACTTATTTTCAAAGGTATGCCCTGGAATATAGTTTAGCTCGATTTTAGTTTTGCTTGGTGCAGGTATTTGCATATTAATCAGGATGAATTGGTTTTTCTTGTGCCCCTTAGCACTCATTAACAATACACTGTGGGCACTTGATACTTACACTATAGGTACTCATTAATAACACACAGTAGACACTTTATACAAATGCCATAGGTATGCTCTGGAATGTAGATGAGTTGATTAGATTTTAGGGTTGTTTAGTGCATGTATTTGCATATTAATCAGAATGAAGTTGTTTTTCTGGTGCTTAAAACTTTGAGGGACATTGATTAATTCGAGTGGCTTTGTTTGAACAATGTTGAAATTTCTTTGCTTGATATGTTTGTACTGTGTTCATACTCTTACTCACTTCCAGGTATTACCACTTACCAGTGGGCAACTTGCCTCAGGATGTGTCCATCTTTGGCTCAGACTTGTTCCTGGCAAGGCATCTCCGAAAACACAACCACCTGCTGTGGCTTTCACCCACAGCCAGGCCGGACCTTGGGGGAAAAGAGGCTGATGACAGTCGCCTGGTTATGGAAAGTGATGACAGGGGCTCTGTGGAGATCAATGCACAAGGATGCTATTCCACAGGTGCAACCCAATGACATAAACATGCAGCAGGTTCATGAAAAGGCAGAACACAAGACTAAAGAAAAAAAAATTCATTTTGAAAGAGGCTTGGAAATTTTTAAGATGCGCCACAATACGCAAGTGAACGATTTTGCATCAATGCCGTAACGGACCATAATCGAGACGTATGATTACATGAAACAAAATCAATCTGACAGTAACATAAATGTCTAACAGATTTCATTGTAATCACAATTGTCTTATTAAACAAATTATAGTTACTTATCGATGTGTTGCTCTGATCACAAAATCATGTGAACAGGTTCAGTTGCATGCATGTGCTCAGTCTGTTCGCGGATAACAGACTGTTGAGAGGTTCCGCCTGTAGAAAGAGAGCGTGTTTAGTCTGTAGGAGTAGCGCTTTTTAAATGAACAAACTCCTCGCTAATCATCAACCCAACAGTGTTTTCATTCATCTCTGACAGTTTCGGTGGCAAGTTTTCCCACAGGAAACACATTTTTACAGACTCCACCTTTAAAGTGGTCATATTATAGACTTTTTCAGCAAACTAATAAAAGTCATAAAGTGTGTGTCTCACAGAGCAAGAAGGAGTCCAGCTGTGCACTTCTGTGACGTGCCACGGAGGTCTAAAACGAGGCATTTTAGGCCTAAATTTTGTTTAAAGCAGGGCAGATATTTATGCGCAGAGCTAGAATTGTGAACGTTTCATGTTAACTCAGCTACATTTAACTATGAAATATAGATAGAAAGTGATTTTGCACTATAAGGACTCTATAAAATCACTCTCTGTAACCAGCCAACAGGCTTACGCAGAGTCAGAACACAGTGACAGAAGAAAATGATACAGCAAATTGAAGATGTGGTACATCGTGATGCATCTAGAGTTGTGCATTTGAATTGTTGCTTGGTGAATCCTAATCGAATGGTGAGGTTAGTAAAGATTCACACCCCTACATCTTGAGGCATGTGTCTGTATATTTATGGATTCTTTTCAGTGTGTGTGGAGTTGGACCTGCAAAGCTTGGCGGTAAACACAATCCTCCAGTCACAGCATGTCAATGACATGGAGGGCGGAGCCAGTCTGGGTGTCAGTTTTGACGTGATCCAGCAGGCCTCATTGGAGGACATGATGTCAGGAAACCAGGGAGCCAGTGCGCTAGCTAGCTATGATGAGACAGCCCTCTGCTCCAACACTTTCAGGTGTGTAAACATAAACATACACAACGTGAACATGACCGTTTTTATTCTCCAACATACTGTATGCTCTGGTGTTGCTCACTCCAGCTGTTTGATATTTGGGCAGGATCTTGAAGAGCATGGTGGTGGGCTGGGTCAGGGAGATCACACAGTACCATAACGTGTACGCAGACAACCAGGTGATGCATTTCTACCGCTGGCTACACTCACCCAGCTCTCTGCTGTATGACCCTGCGCTGCACCGCACGCTGCACAACATGATGAAGAAGGTGTTTCTCCAGTAAGTCCTGCATGAGCCTGTTTGCTGCAGAAATTAGCCTCCTTAGACAGTAAGTTAGTCTGACGACAGGTTAAAGCTCCCAGTCATTTGTGGGGAAAACTTAGCGTCGTGCTAACGCTGTGGCTGATGTGTATCAAGCAAAAGGTATTAGACAGTCACTGAAGCATTTCATGTTTGGGTCCCCCCGATTATTTTCCATTAACCGTTTTCTGTTCTCAGGTTGGTCACAGAGTTCAAACGTCTTGGCTCCACTGTGGTTTATGGAAACTTTAACAGGATCATCTTATGTACTAAAAAACGCCGGATAGACGATGCCATTGGCTATGTAGACTACATCACCAACAGGTTAGCCGTTTACCTGCTGCCATTTTGTCAGAGATTGAACATCAAACCTTCTCATGTTGGAATATGTTATCAATTAACTTCAGGCCGTACAAATTTCCCAACTAGTTATTTATGTGACTTCATTAAAAAGAAAAGATGGCTTAGTGGTAACTGGGCCAGAGTTTGACGCCTGGTTAAAGCGAGTCTCCAGTGAGAGTTTTTATTCTTAGACTCCTAAGAGTTGGACTCCTAGGCTTGTCTCCTTGTGTAGACAAGCCTAAGGTGATGGCTGAGTGTTGATTATCTCATTCAGGTGTGCTCAGCCAATCAAGAGCTAACAGACACCTGAATGAGCTAATCAGCTTGTGGCAGAGCAGGGAGAGATGGAAAATGTGCAGGATAGCGGCCCTCGAGGACCAGGATTGGCCACCACTGGTCTAACCCCAAAACTGTTGGAGAATGTTGAATTATAAAGAAAACAACAAGTATACACATTAGAATTCAGACCTCTTTTACAATTTCCTGGCTGCACCCAGATTTTCTGGCCAACTTTTGTGAAAATCGTTTTGTTAGTTTTTCAGTAATGCTGCTAAAAGTCAAACGAACAGACAGAAAAACAAAACCTCTGTGTCGGATATAATTATGGAAAAATGTAAGTGCATACATCCAAGTATTAAAAAAAACAGTTGTAAAACATAATACTTATGTACGTGTATTATTGTTATTTTTAAAAAAGTTATCTTAATGAGTCCTAAGTTAATGGTTGATCCTGTTAATACTAAATTTAAAAAAAACATGTACAGAAAAAATTGTTTTCCAGATGGTATTGACTATAAATCAGTGAAAAGGTATTTGGTCAAAAATGCTGTAGTACTTGTTTTGTGTCATTCTTCTTATCACATTGTAAGGGTGGAATTAATATTTCTCCTTCAGCATACACTCCAGAGAAATCTTCCACTCCTTGTCGATCACTTTCTCCCGGTGCTGGGAGTTTATGCTGTGGATGGACCCGGCCAACTATGGTGGCGTGAAGGGCAAATTTCCCTCCAGCATCTTTAATGGAGAGGTACTTCAAACAACAGTTACTTCATCTTTGTTGATAGACATTACCAGTTACCAAGCTATATACAGGACTTGCACTTTTTATGTGCGGTTTTAGGAAGGAGCCAAGCAGAAAAAAAACAGACAGGGGGACGGAGATGAAGATGGAAGTGATGATGAAGATGATGATAATGCCGAAGGTGAGGAAGATGATGCAGATGATGAGGTGGATGAGGTGGAGGAGTTGATTGAAAGCAACTGGAACATCATGCAGTATCTTCCCCAAACTGCCTCCTGTCAGAAATACTTCCTTATGATTGTGTCAGGTAAATATCATCATGTTAATCTGTCATTAATGTGTTGCACATCTTTTTTTTTCTTTTTTTTTTCCTGAACATAATAGTTTTGCGAGTAATGTACGTCTGCAACTGTGATTATTTTAATAGTTCAGCTTTCTATAAATCATCTTTATGATTAATCATGTAATTGGATAGGAAGAGGATTTAAGCTGTGATTACATTTATTTTAACTTGTTTTCTCTGGCTGGGCTGCTCAGTGGGACATCCTGTGAATTTGTGGGATGTCCAATAAATTGTTGGACATCATAGTTGGCTGGAGCAGAATCTCTGACTTCTTCCCAGTGAATTCTAGCATTTGACAGGGAAGTGTTCTTGCTCCTTCTCTGTTCAATGCTGGCATGAACTGGATGTTGGGTAGGGATGTAGAGTCCAGCAACTTGGGTCCCTTTGTTGGCGAGGACAGGTCTACTGACTTTGACTTCACAGATGATGCTGTGATCTTTCGGGAATCAATGGATGCCCTGATTGCAGCACTTGAGAAGCTGTGAGAGGAGTCAGTGTCTGGTTTTGCTATTGTTCTGGGTCAAGACAAAGATCCAGGCTTTCAATGACTTCCTGAACTCGGCCATCAGAAGTGTATGGGTGAAAATGTCAAGCTTGTCGAAACATTCTGTGATCTCAGCAGTGATGTTCATGACTCTGGGTTAGCATTTGAGATGGAGAGATGCCTGGGAAGATCTTTAGGAATAATGAGGTTGTTGGACACAGATGTTTGGCAATACCAATACTTTTGGAGAATGAAGGTCCAAGTCTTTGGCATCCTGGTGCTTTCTGTCTTACTGTATGGTTGTGAAACGTGGACGCTAACTACTGACCTAAGGCGATAACTGGAGGTCTTTGGTGCTTGGTCTCTCCAGAGGATTCTTGGGTACCGCTGGAATTAATTTAGCTTTGTTCACATTGCCAGTTCAAATCAGATTTATTGCATATCTGATCTCACTGATTGACTGTCCACATTATATATTGCAAGTTATCAAATCCGATCTGTGTGTGTCCACATTGATTTCTATGGTAACAGGCTACGCCCAGGAAAAACAAATAAAATGGACTTCAGCGAGCTGTGTCCATTTCTGTCCCACATGGTAATGTGGAGCCGCAGCACAAATTTTATTCTAATGGCAAGGAAGCGACAGAAATCGGAGGAGAGTGCTGAGTTGTGCCGCCTTTCGAGCAGTGGAGCGGGGCGCGCGTCCGAGGACTTGTGCTGCGAGTGACACAGACAGAAAACTGAGACACCGTGTCCAGACTCGCTCTGCGAGTGACACAGACAGAAAACGGAGACACAGTGTCCTCCAGTGACACAGCGGAGACTGCTGAGTTGTGTGTCCTGTTCGTCACTCGCAGAGGACACTGAAATCCTATTTGAGCGACCAAGATGTTCAGATTGAAACATCTCTGTAAAAATCCGATCAGAATCGCATTCGAAACCACCTCCGTATGTGGTTTGAATCAGCTTTGGAAAAATCGGATCTCATGTGTTTTGTTTTTTTTGCTGTCCACACTGCCACAAATCAAGCTAGATACAATCTGGATATGTTAAAAGTCCGATTTGGAGTGGCAGTGTGAACAAGGCTTTTGTGTCAAATGAATGGCTACTTAGGGAGCCTGAAGAGGTGTGCCGCTTGCATTGTGAGGGCTCATCAAGTATGACACATTGGCCATGTGGCACGATTTTTTTGGGCATGATCCAGCACTCAGGTACCACATTGCTGAGGACCACAGTAACTGGAAAAAGCCAAGGGGATGTCCATGTTTCACCTGGGTGCTGCAGTTAGATGGCTATTTTCGGGGCGTGGGGATGGACTGATTGCCTGCTTTGTGATGATTAAGACAAAGGGGCTGACTATTACGTTTTTAGAAAGTATTAAAACATGCACAGAAACAGGTCAGACCAAATGTGCAGCATATTCCACATCTGCGCTGTCCGTCTATTTGTCTAGTATGGTGCAAAAGCCATATTACATTGAAGTATGTTGAAATGTGGCTGTACAAACTGTACTGTGTAGCTAGCTCACAGTATGTATGTTCAATCCACATAAGTCCTCAAGGCCAGAAATTCTAAAAATTTGTGTTAACGATTTTAATTAGTTAATTGTGAATTGTTTCAGCCTCAGTACAAAGATCTACACAGAATAGATTTTTCTTTTTTCCCCCCTCAATTCCCGGCCATACACACACATACTGTTGCTTTATCGCAGCCTACATCGCAGCTGTTTACCACAGCATGAAGGAGGAGCTGAGGCGTAACGCCCCTGGAGCCACACCAATTAAGAGACGGGGAGTCAGCCAGACTTCCCAGCAGGCAGTGGGAGACTCGAGTGCTCTTCCCGGTAAGATACTGTTTCAGTTGTTAAAGACTTGTGTTGAGTTTGTTAGGACTTTAATATTATACTCATTAGAGTTGACGCCAGCTCATGTCTGTTTCACTTAAACATTCATTAGGTCTAATTTATTCACATAGATTTACTTGGCTTGATGTTTTTGTAATGACCTTATACTCTGTCCCATAGGGATGATCTCCTTCTCTCAGGATTATGTGTCCAGTGAGCTGACGCAGAACTTTTTCACCATCACACAAAAAATCCAGAAGAAAGTAACGGGTACCAGGAATGTGACGCAGCCCTCTGAGATGTTCCCTGTCCTGCCTGGTTCCCATCTGCCACTCAACAATCCAGCACTGGAGTTCATAAAATATGTCTGTCAGGTATACCACTAATGCTGACTTTAACCTCAAGTGTTAATTTGGGAGGCCCTACAGTATCTTACACCTGGTGCAAAACTACGCAAAGGGCAGCTGTCATTGCTCGTTTCCAACCAATGCAGTTGTCATTTTCACACCCTGGGCCTACGTTGTTTAAATAGCAAGTGTACTTCAGCTCATCTGTATGCCTATAGAGGTGTTGGTCTTGAAATGAGGTGTGGGCAGGTGCAGTGTTGCTGCAGTGGTGCCAAAGACAAACAAAAACTTCATCTAAAGTCAAGTTTTTCTGCGCATTATTCAAAAATGCCTTTCATAGGCAGGTTCATGACGCATGTACCATCGTACACAGGGATGTGTGTTATTTCTCATATTCCTCATCAAACGAAAACAAAACTAAATTGAAAACAAAAATTTAAATTGTAATAAAAGTCAAAACTAATAATGGAGTGGTAGTTGCTGCTGTGGCAGATTGGCTCCTTTCAATGGTGTCAGATGTCACATATACTCGAACTCGAGTATTCTTTGGATTTTTTATTTTTTTTGGTCTGTTGCCTCAATCTACACTCTAACCATGATGAGTGATGTCTCGGTGAGGGAGAGGTTTTATTCACAGCTTCACTCAGTGATTGATAGAATTGCCCAGTGTGTGAATTTTGACCACAGCCTCGTGGCTTCCTTGAGGATTCAGTTGAAGTCTCACAGACTGCCATCTGCTCAGTCCCCAAGATTAAATCTGGCCAGACTAAAAGATCAGATTGTTCTTCACAAATTTCCGAGAAACAATCTGCCTGGAGGACTTGCAGACATGGAGAGAATGGGGGGTCTGACTGGAATGTGGGAGTTCTTCCGCAGCCAGACTTCGAAAGTTGCTGGGGATTGTATTAGAGTTGCCAATGGCTTGATGTAAATTTCAGGCTGTATAGGGAGCTGAGAAAGTGGGCTGTGATGGCCCTGAGAGTGCACATGGTGGCTTTTGTTGGAGGAATCTGTGATCAGGAAACTCGCCATCTATGGTCTAGTGACCCTCGGCCTGCTTACAGAGGAGTCAGCACTTCGTTCCTCCTAACCTAGACCTCGTCCCACTGTAGTTATGGCACATGACGGTTTGATCCTGACAGATGCCTCAGCTGTGCTGTCACATTGGGCTAGCTAGCCTGATCCTCCTGCTGGGATGTTAGACATCTCTAGTGCCGGCGTTGTTGTGGCTGATTCTCCAATTCACTGCGAACCACCAAATGTTGCTGACATTTTAAAGGCCGTGAAACAGCTGAGGGCAGGGAAAGCTCCAGGGATCTGTGCTATTGAAACACAACTCCTCCACGCGGGTGGAGATGCTGTTCTCTTGGCATTGCAAACAGTCTTTGTTTCAAAGACTGTTTACATTCATGTGTGTGGGTCCTCAGCCTTTGAGATCACCTGGGAAGAGCTTATGGAGTTATGAGGTCCCTTGACAGAGATGTTTGGCGATGCCAATACCTTAGCAGGAGAACAAAGGTACAGGTCCTGGTGCTTCCTGTCTTAATGTGTAGTGGAGACTTGGATGATAACCAGTGACCTACGGTAAAGACTGGATGTCTTTTGTATTGGGTCCCTTTGGGGTACTGCTGCAGTGACTTTGTGTCAACCGAACGGTTATTTATGGAGACTCAGTTGAGGAGTATCACTTGCTTTGTAAAGGAACATCAGCTATGACATTTTGGCCATGTGGTGCGTTTCTCTGGGCATGATCCAGCACGTAGCTGCCTCAGTGTTGAGGACCTCAGCGACTGGAAAAGGCCCACGGGACGCCCACGTTTCACCTGGATGCTGTAGGTAGAGGTTTACTTTTGAGAGTTGGGGATAGACTAATTGTCTGCCTGGATGTTTTCCATCCAGGACCCCAGCCAGTTCTGTAGTGTGGTGAACGCGGTCACGCATGCCTCCAGACCTGACCATCCATCCTTTTGAGAGGGTTAAATTGAAAATTATCATTCATATAACGGTTGCTAACCTAGCTAGCTAGTTGACTACCAAGCTTGTCAATGCATGAATAGTAGCTACTGTTGGCTGTTCACAAACATTTTTATATTAATGCAGTTTGAAGAAACTCTAAACAAAGTTGACTTTTTAATATTTTAAATAAATCTTTGAGGACAGAGCAAATAAAACATCAACCTTCATGGAGCCACTCGTGTTTAATTTACCTTGAATGCACAGTGGTTGCAAAGATGAATGTTCAGTTTTATAGTTCAGCAACTCCACAAAGTACCTAATTTCTCATTTTTCGAGACTCAGTGGTTTGTGACAAATGTCCCATTAACTCTATTTCATTGGTACTTCCTGTTCTCTGTAATACAGTTTTCATGTGTTCTATGTTTCTTTTATAGTTTATCCTTTTTTACAGTTCTGTCATCCCGTTTCTTTCTCTTCTGTCTTCAGGTCCTTTCACTGGATGCCAACATAGTCAACCAGGTGAACAAGCTGAAGAGAGATCTTCTGCGGCTCGTGGACGTTGGCGAGTTCTCGGAGGAAGCTCAGTTCCGTGACCCCTGTAACTCTTACATCCTGCCTGAAGTCATCTGCCACCACTGCAATTTCTGTCGTGACCTTGACCTCTGCAAGGACCCTTCTGTGGCACATGTGAGAACTAAGAAAAGGGAAAGTGGTATCTGAAGTTTGTAATGACACTAATATTGGTGCTTTTTTAAAAACTGATATTTACAAAACAACAATACAAAATGCCAAGTAAGGGTGCGTGAAAACTGATGCATTGATTATAGGGTTAACTACATCAATCTCAGAAGTTATAAATGGGTCATAATTGTTGAAAAATAGAACGGTCTCGTTTTTTTAAAATTCTAATATACTCATGTAGAAACTCATGCACCTTGTTTTACATTTCTGTCCCAGTTTAGCTTCTTTTCTTCGTATGCCAGTCGTCTTCATAACTACAGCGTTTGGTATTTTTAATTAAATGCTTTAATAGCACAGCTTGTTTTTGTATTGAAGGCCAAGCATATAATTGCTATTACATGGAAAAATTACGTAAGTCTGTCCTCAGCTGCGCTCAGTTTATTACATTGAATGAGCAACTTGCGCATCTCGGCCCGCGTGGTGCATTGTGGGATTTTGGCTACAACACAACAGCTCAAAATAGCGGAAAGCGGTATGGATTAGTATGATTTAGATCAGTTTAATCTTGGGAAAGTTGACGACTTAAAGCGTTTTTGCAGTCGTCATGGACTGCCTGTGACACCCAGGACTGTGTCCGGCAGTAAAGAAGAACTGTTTGCTCTTGCATACTCCGCGTTGGTCCAGAATCTACCGTGTGTTTAGATAAAGGAGGAGGAGGACAGAGAAGTTGTGGAAAAACGACTCCATGTCCTTGTTAACGGTTGGAAGCAAATCTCCGACCCTTTGAAGACAACAGACTGATGGCTGGACAAAGCCCAGGGCCTAAAACTGTGGCCGCCGTGCACGTCATTTGATTTAGCCAAATGTTTGCTAAACGGGGATGAGAAATCACTTCCACAAGGAAGCTGAGTTGAAATGGAAACTCACTTTTTAATATACACCTCACGAGCTTAAGCTGTGACAAACTGAAGCTGGGCGATATTACAGTGATGGAAAATTATATTAAATTTATTCTGCATAATAACTACAGAATAATTAGTCACGGTTTAAAAAATACTGACAAACTAAATATCTGGAAGAAACTTACATTTTAGTCCATCTTTTATGTCTGTCTGGGTCTTTCTTCTCAGTAGGAAATGGAATCAAAACAAACGGAGGTTTAATCCACCTTTCTTCTCGTTTTTTGGTGGTCCCGGACAATCATGCGTTTTCTCTGCCACCGTTTTAGCTTAAAATTGCCGTTAGTACAGTCGTATGTCATTGTTCTGCCAGTCTCTTAAGGCCTTTATGTTCTGAAAATGCTTTAAAGTTCACGGTCTGCTGCTGGTACTGCTATATAAAATTCATTGGATCTGTGGTTTGTATGGTAGCCGAAGTAGTTTGCCTGGAAAATCTTGCACAGATGCGTTGCGCAGTTCGCTTATAGTTCATCTATTAAAAGTTGATCATTGATCAAATCATTGATGTTTAAATAGGTTATTGACAATAGATGAAACCTGCATCATTTACCTCATAAGTCACACTTCCATAAATCTACAACACTTTGTGTACTTTCTGTTGTCAGGATGGATCCGTCTTGCCTCAGTGGTTCTGCTCCAACTGTCAGGCTCAGTATGAGACTGAGTCGATTGAAATGGGTCTGGTTGAAGCTCTGCAGAAGAAACTAATGAGCTACACCCTGCAAGACCTGGTGAGGGGGGAAAAAGCTCATTATAACAGCCTGTCAAAATGACTAGTTTGAACTGGACTGTTTTTTTTTGTTTGTTTTTTTTTTTAATCTAGCAATTCTGAAGGAATCTGGTGATATGTTTGTGCTTTGAGCTCATTGTAGTGTGTTCAGCTCAAATATTTTGGGGGAGTCGAGAGAAGAGAAACGCTTTGGGCTCTGGCGCAACAAAGTACTTAAAAAAAAAAAAAATTTTTAAAAATGAAGAAAGAAATGCCACTTAATGGAGCCAAAGTAAAATTTGATAAATTTGACACATTGTGGCTGTAAACAAGAACAGAAATAAACGATGGGTAAGACGGTGTGACAGAGCAGACAGTTGCCTTCAGTCACACAGAATAATTGTAATTTAGTTAACGTCTGTGTCTTTTTGACAGAATTGTCCTCAGCTGTCTCATTTCCAACACCTGTGTGTCTTTTAAGGTGTGCACTAAATGTAAAGGAGTGAAGGAATCAAACATGCCTGTCTACTGCAAATGTGCTGGAGACTTTGACCTCACCTTCTCAACCAAGGTTTCTACTCTAAAGTTCATTCATATTTGTCGTATTAAAATTCTGTGACCTTTCCCGACTCACGCCGTTATCAAACCTGTCCTTTTTTTTTTTCCTCCTTTCCCCATTTAGAGCTTCTCGGAGCAGATCACAGTGTTTCGGAACATAGCGTCCCACTACAACATGAGCTTTCTGGAGGAAACCATTAACTGGCTGCTTATTATGAGCCCACAGATCAGCCAGAACACTCAATAATGGAACATCCACTGCAGAGAGCCGCAGCCACAGCTGCTGCTAATTTAGGTCTAATCTACAAAATATTGGATTCTCAATCTGTTGCTGTCCTGCCTGATGCACTTCTTCATCACTCTTGAGTTCTTTTTCAGTGCTGTATGGTTGATTGTGGGCAATATGGACGCCAGTGGGAATGGTTAGAAGAGGAATGAGTGGACTGCAGATATGTTTTCATCCATTTAGTAGCTGTACCAATTTGGGGATTGGACTGTTAATAAATATAAGTGTATAAAGCTGCAGTGTTTATGATTTAGGGGTGTTCATTAGCAGAAGTGGAATATAGCATTTATAACCATCTGTTCATTAGAGAATAAGAATCGATGTGTTTTCATAAGCTTAGAATGAACCCTTCATACATTCATGGGAACGGGCCCCCTCATGGAGGTCGCCATGTTGTACTGCCATGTTGATACAGTAGCCCAAAAGGGACATACTTATTCTGCATTTTGCAGCGAAGACTGAAGAAAAAAAGAAGAGGAATCAGTGGTTGCTCCCCCATATACACTCACTGGCCACTTTATTAGGTACACCTGTCTAATTGCTTGTTTATACAAATGGGGAATCAGCCAATCACATGGCAGCAACTTAATGCATTTAGGCATCTAGACGTGGTGAAGAGGACTTGCTGAAGTTCAAACTGAGCATCAGAATGAGGAAGAAAGGGGATTTAAGTGACTTTGAACGTGGCGTGGTTGTTGGTGCCAAACGGGCTGGTCTTGAGTATTTCAGAAACTGCTGATCGACTGGGATTTTCACACACAACCATCTCTAGGGTTTACAGTGAGCGGCAGTTGTGTGGATGAAAATGCCTTTATGTCAGAGGAGAATGGGCAGACTGGTTTGAGATGATAGAAAGGCAACAGTAGCTCAAATAACCACTCATTACAGCCAAGGCATGCAGAACACCATCTCTGAACGCACAACACATCGAACCTTAAAGCAGATGAGCTACAGCAGCGGGTCCAACCCGGTACTAGCAAGGTGTACCTAATAAAGTGACCGGTGAGTGTATGTCTACTGGTTGCTAGTGCAAGCTAACAAGTTTGAGAACCCTTGTTTTTGTGAAATGGAAGCTCATATATATTTCTTATCACAAGAGCATGATTCCCCTTTGCCAAAGAAATGAAAATGTGAAGGGAAACAAAATCATGACCGTCTACAGCATAATGCAATCTGCAACCTCACCACTAGATGACACTAAATCCTACACATTGTAGCTTTAAACTGGGCTACTTTTTTCTTTTTTCCTTTTTTTTTTTTTTTTTTTTTAAACAAAAACCTTTCATAAAACAGCAGTAAGATCAACTTTTCATTTTGCTTCAAACATGCCCAATGCACAGATTTTTAATTTGGTGAGCAGATGGATAATGTTCCAGGAAATAAGTGATTGAATATTGAAGGTGATCCGAAGAATGTTTGGCACATAGCAACATTTAACTCAAAAGGTTCTGAGAGCATGTTGATAAAATTTGGTGAGCAAATGGAAACTGGGGATTTTATTTTGAATTTGATCTGGAACATATTTTCCGGAACATGTGGCGTTGGCGGAGGTATGCACTCTCTGAGTGCCTTCTAGTTTTAAGTATAGAACATCTTGTAGGTCAGCATTTTTCAGCTATATTTTTCAGTGTATATAAGGTACTTCCTGAACTTGTAACTGTCATGGCCTGTGTTCACATGTAATATAAGGTTATGTCCTGTGTACTCCTGAATATGTTTGTTCAACTGAGTTTTTTTTTTTTTTTTTAATAAACGCTTTTGTCTGACGTAATGTTTGGTTTATTGTTGTTAAAATAAATTTCAAATATATATATATATTTTTAAAAGGTGATACTGTCTGGAAAATATTTACTGTGAGAAAATATTTAGTGGTTAATGTTGCTCGTGTTTGTATCTAAAGTGATCTTAACCCATCCATCGCATTATCTTCACTAGAGAGCCGCACCGTGCCTGATGGTGTTTCCCAGACGAGTAATCATATTTTAGACTCTGAAATGAGCTGTGATTCAATTGGATGCCCAGTTTCTCTCATGTAGAAAGGAACAAGAACACGCAGAGCACCTGTGACTTCTTTCGATTTTCAAATACGAGCCTGTCAGACAAAGACGACTGCCTGAGCTAAAACGAAATATGACTGGATGCCAATAACCACCACCATTTACTTATTACTGTCATAAATAATGTCCACTCTGTAGATATCTAAACATTTAATTAGCTAAAGTGGCACAGCTGTCCGCTGTGATCTATCTGCTCTGGAACAAATGAGTCCCTTTTCTTCTCCGTCATACTCATACTTGCGTTGGTCTCCAGGGTGGAGATGGATTCACACTCCCCCACAATCTTGTTATAGCAAACCATTTTATGGGAAATGTCAGTGTTATTTGATTACTGCTGATTGTTCTCCATGTGCATCTCCTGAATGCTTCCTTCTCCAGTGCCCTGTTCTCACTGTGCACATCAGGGTGAAAAATCATCCAAATGCATTGCAATAGTTTGAGGCAAATATGTAGATTATTACAAAATATGCTATAGATTTGTAATCATAACTAAACACAAACAAATGGGTTTTTTTTGGTCGTTTATGGTGTTTATTGTTGAATTTCTGATACATTGATTTATTCCACTGTACTGAAACCATTACCCCTAATAAACTTTCTTTCCATAGTGAGAAAATATATGCATTCACTAAGTAGTACTGTCATCTGAAATTATGTCAGACAGAAATAGTCAGTGTATAAATGGGTTGAGATAATACAGTATATGACATGAATCTGCTGCTGCACAGGCACAGAAAAAACAAAACCACCTGTCAATCAGGAAAATGCCTGTGTTGCTGCGGCTCTCTTTCAGTTTATCCACACTAACAACCGCTGCACTGTCACAGAGCTGCTGCAGATGCTGTCGTTGATCCAGGCAGCTGCTGGAGGAACAGTCCGCACACTTTAGCCAGCGACGACCATGATGACATCACAACGGGACGCCATCGGACAGGTCTGAGTGGTTTGAGCCGAAGCTGCTGATGATGGTGAACTCTGTGGACACGGGTACTTTGGGCTCCTTACTAACCTGTGGAAGATATGTATATGCTTCAGGTTTCTGGGGACCAAAGACATTACTGTTTGCTCAGTATTATACAGCATCTTTTCTCAAGATTGCAGAAGCAACAAAAACAGTAGAGCTAAGGTGCTTAATTTTATAGCACACAGGAGCAGACGCTTTGAGGCTAGAAGAGCTCAAAACGTTCATATATCCTTATGACTTGTAATCGTAAATATTACAACATATCTCCTGTATTCATGCCTGGAAGAATCTTGTAATATGATTTCAAAGTGGCTAGTTGAACATGTTGTCTGCCTGATTCACGCCATCATTACTATGGCTGATTTAAGTCTGGTCCAATGTGTGACGCAAGCCAAAGGAGACTTTGGGGATGTTTAAGATAAAAGCATGAAACCCCAATTACACTGATTCATTTTCTGAACCCGCTTATTCCAATTAAGCATCACGGGGGGCTGGAGCCTATCCCAGCGGTCATCAGGCACCCTGGACAGGTCGCCAGTCCATCGCAGGGCCACATATAGACAGACAAACGCATTCACAATCTCACTCATAGCTACGGTCAATTTAGAGTCACCAATTTACCTAACCTGCATGTCTTTGGAAGTGGGAGGAAGCCGGAGCCAGAGGGAACCCACGCAAACACGGGGAAAACATGCAAACTCCACACAGAAAGGACCAGGTCGGAAGTGAACCTGGGACCTTCTCGCTGTGAGCAACAGTGCAAACCACTAAGCCATCATACTGCCCTAAAACCCCAATTAGATTCATTCATTCATTTTCTACGCCCACTTATTCCAATGAAGGGTCACAGGGGAGCTGGAGCCTATCCCAGCAGTCATTGGGTGAGAGGTGGGGTACACCCTGGACAGGACAGTCCAGTGGCCAGTGAGTGTATATTTAATTATAAATGATAGTTCAAAACCAATTTGGAATATTATCACCCATTTAAAAGTAAAGCACTAATGGTGAAAGGACTGGTGATAACCCATTAGAAATATGTGCGTCAATAAATAATTTTCTTATTTTTCTTACTTCGCCATTCTTTGTTATATAAAAACATTATTTCTCAGTATTTCTAAACTGTCCCAAAGGCGGATAGACCCACATGTTGAGTTGTAAATGTATAGAGCTTTTTACTCACTTCATCAAACTTTCTGTCACTGTAGACTTCATTTTTATCAATAAATGTCAGCATGATCCAGTCGCAGATAATGGTGCACTAGAAGCGAGAAATGAAAAGTTATTTGAAGTGCACGGATGAGAATGATGCAATGAATTCACAAGCACAAGAGAAGAAGTAAAAGCTCACAATCCCAACTGATGTCAACGCGGTCACTGTACTGATGACAGTTGGGATGGGACTGAATTTACCGGCCTGCAGAAAAATGACCAGTGTTGGGCAAGTTACTTCAAAACTGTAATGTATTATTTATTACTTGTTACTGTCATTTCAAAGTAATTAGTTACATTACAATATTACTGTATTTGAAATGTAAGGCATTACACTACTATTGCATTACTTTTAAGTTACTCTCACCAAAATAACTGGAAATATGGATTCTTTGATTAATTTTCCCAGTCCTAACATTAATACACTCAAAACTGATCCTTGTTGAACAGTCAACTCGTCAAGTAAGCCTATCTTAGTTTAATTTTACAAATGCATTTGTACATTTCGCTCAGTCATGTTCAGTGTTCCCCAAATTTTGCTTCGCTGAACAAGTGTGCCATAGGTGTTGTACTTTTGGTGTATTGAACACTGTAGTGGTGTGGAGTGAGATTTTCAGTCGGTCGCGACTGAACTGGCATGTGTAAATTTGGGTCGCGGAGCAAAAAAGGTTGAGAACCACTGGTCAACAATACATTTTCTAAAGGTGTGATTAAACATGCATTGACATGTCTCACCTTCGTCTTTGTCATGGATAGTATAGCCTATTCC
>OMMV01192966.1:0-13130 GCA_900302635.1 Chatrabus melanurus
TTGCCGACATGTCACGCAAAATTCTGTCACAATAGAGATGACAAAGCTCATTCATGATAACAGATTGGACAGACTATATTTTTCTGTGGTGGTGACTGTTTTGTATCAGCTGTTTAGAAATAAATTATGTGCGCGCTTTTTTTAAATGAGAAGAGTGACAAACAAACAAAAAAACACTTTGCACACATGCTGGTGCGTCATTTCATGCTGGATTTTGAGACGTGGGTCGTAGAATTTCAAACATTGTCTGATATTTTTCCCAGTCTGTCTTTGGTCGTAAGACAAACGGCCGTCCTTTAAGTTGTCACACAGCGCGACGTGAGACTACGGTTTTCAGCGCCATGACCAAAGATAACGCCACGTTTCTGTCACGATGCTGATCTTTCGTCTGGGACAGCCGAAAATCACACAGTTTATACCGGGCATTACACGTTTGACACGAGTCATGCAAATTAATTCTTTGTGATTCAGTGATACCATTATCTGTGACTAACACACAACCCTTCCACCTTGTTCAAGCCATATTGGCTCCAAATTATTTCAGTTAAACAGATATGGCTTTTCAAGGTCACAGGTCATGTGACCAATCGAAAGGTGATATAGAAAAAGTTCCTTGGAATAGCTAGACTAAAAACACCCTATATGAGCATTGGGTCAAAGTTTTGACCTTGGCCAGTGACCGCCAAGTTTGACCCAAATCAGATCCAGATTCACCAGGCCCTATGGCCTGAAGTGGTGGGAAACACTGGGTTCTTTAGGCATGTGTAATCAGATCATAATATAAACGCTCTGGTATCGAGAAAACATATGCAAATGAAAGGATTTCTGATTAGTTCTGATTAGCACCAACCTGTCAGAGTGTGCCAGAGGACAGAGGCCACCAAAGCACCCTGAGGTGAAGCAGTGTAGCAGCAAGGTAAGCTTTTGTGTTTTTCCATGCAAGTTAACTCTTATGTCCTATAACGATTGTTTTCAATTCACGTTTGTCATGTATTTTATAGCATATAATGTCACCTGTGACATAGAGATGGAGATATAGAGAGGCAGACAGACAGACAGAGGGTTTTTTCCTGTCACAAACATCACTTCACTTTGCAACCTCACATCACAGATGCCGATGCAAAATCAGTGAGGTGCAACAGCTTTGAACATGGCTACATATTATTATTATTGTCGTTATGTATCACGTGTTCCCTCAACCAGTAGATTTGTGTGTGCATGCGTGACAGAGAGCGAGCGAGACGGAGAGAGAGCGAGAGAGAGCAAGACAGCTGTCTGATAAAATGTTTTTTCTTCCTCCTCCCACTCTTTTTTCCCCCCCGTACAGTGGCCATAATACACCGTCATATTAATACAGCGTTGCAGGCGACCGGCGGCAATATGTGCAGGTAAACAGGGCGTACATGCGTTGTGAACTCACTTATGCCAAACACGTCTGTGTGTTGTGCTCTTTGCTTAAAGAAATTACACAGCAACAGACTTCAGACCAGGTTTTTGCTGGTGTAAGACGCAAGTGTTTTCTGGTTTTGGAAGGTATCGATGCAGCAGCTTTGTCCCTGACCACGCCTCATTTTTAGACCAACATGCCCTCATGATTGCAAGTGGTGTTATGATTTAGCAGGCGATGGGCGTATAAATGACATCTGCATCAGCCGGAAACTAGCAATGACACTTGTGTTGCACCATGTGCCACTTTGAAGATTGATTTATTTTGCTCACACACAGACAGACAGACACACAGGGCCAAAAGCAATACCCCACATGCACTACTGCTATGCACAGGTGTAATTATAGGAACAAGAGACTGTAGCTTATCGCCATGTTGATCAGGCAGTGGTACAGTAAATATGAAGATGGTTGAGGTCAGGAAGCTCTTTTTTTACTACTGTTTTCATGGCTTTCACTTAAGATGGACATATGGATCTTGTCCTACAATGCGATCTTTGTATCATGGTGAGCCTTGGGTTCATGGTCTAAGCCTTGACGGTGTCCTGACAGTAATTGTGCATTAGTTCAAATGATATATTCAACTGAAATGCCCAGAGGGACAATCGCTGTGAAGATGGTTGATCACCAAAATGGCGTCGTAAAAAAAAAGAAAAGAGCATCTAGTGAAGATGTCATGTGCTCAGCATAAGAAAATAACATGGTGACTGGTTTGAAACTGTGTGTTCTGCTTGTAATGCAGCAAATACATTCATTTGAAGATCTCATCTAAGTGGTCTCTCTTAAAAAAAAAAAAAAACAGCCCTGCCCTCGCCGGCCCTGTGGAATGAGATAGAGCCGCCAACGTGTCCCATGTTATTCTCTGCCAGAGATCTTCATCACCTGTCACACCACACGCCGTTAGTAATCCTCTCAAATCTGCAGCTCCTGGGAGAGAATTTGACAATTCTGTTAAGTAGAAGTCATGGAGACACAAGGAGACACAAGGAGAGAGAGAGAGAGACGAGAATATTCTCATCTTGGCACTGACAACATGATAACAGAATAGTGACAATGGAGTGGAGGAACACAGTATAACACTTTTACGGTGTAACAAAAACACATAAAAGAAAACAGATTGACACAGAAATTAAGAGAAATAACACTCAAGACATTGGAAGCGATGATAGAAAACATTGTGCATTCAAGTAAAAGAAACTTCAGAAAGTCAAGAGGTGCGGGTTCAACCGGCACCATGCAGCATCACGCACCACATAGCTTTCAGAATAAAATACTAAATACTAAGAGATACGTGTGGAGTCAAGGTTTTTCACGCAGGCTGACGGTTGAGAAAATAGAACAGTTTTGCTGCTCTAGGTCGTGCCAGCAGCAAGCACTAAACGCCACTTAAATCTTTTTTTTCTGAGCCACAATAGAGAAAATAGAAAAAAGGGAGAAGAAAAGAACATTCTGTCGGGGCAGATCGAGCCGCTGGCCTCTCTCGCTGCTCATCTTTTGTGTTTCTGAGAGAATGGTTCACTGCCTTTTGACAATAAAAAGCATGAGAATAAAAAACATATAATTTTCTTCAGGCAATGCTCTTTTCCTTCACTGCTACATGAACGGCATTGCAAAATGACTTGAATTCATAACTGTGCATTCTGGCAGCAGATTTGAATTGTATTTCTGTTTAGTTGCTCAACATAAACAGATTTTTTTTTTTTTTTCCTTTTCATCTCGAGGAGCCGGAGACGACATGTTGGAGCATAAAAGCAGCGACTGATAATGATTTAATTGCTGGCAGGGAGCAGAAGGAAAGCAAAGGCGGTGATTTTGTTATTTGATATTTATCTTGTTGTCACACCGAATTACACTCAAACACAAGCCCCCAACTACCACTGAGGATGCAACAGAACATCTTTTTAGTGATTATTTTTAAATGTTCATTTTTCACACAAATGGATTCCCCATCTGTTTGAAAAATGAGTATTTCTCATTTAGGCTAAAATTGGGGGCACATGCTTGATTTTACACCATCAAATATGAAGCCTTATTTCCAAAAAGTGATGGAACATGATGTGAAATGCACATATAAATGGAAATCAATCATTTGTTAATTCTGCTCGACTTGCACTAAATTGAAAACAGGATATTTCAAAAGGATATGAATGGATTTCAGTAACATTTGGTGGAGAGATAGACCTTGGATGAAAGAAGAACCCATTAAAATTTGGTGTGGATCTGGTTCAAGGGACGGATCTGGCGTTTGGTTGAACTTTGAACTTTAATTGCTGATTACTTTTATTGTATAATTAGGACCAAAGGATCTAAGTTCAACAATCAGGATCAAAGGTCACAATCCAACATGAGTGATCAGGATCAATGTTAAGCAATCAGGATCAAAAGGTCAGGATCACAGATGAGCAATGAGAATCAAAGATCAGGGTCAGCTTCAAAGATTGTCACTCAAGATCAAAGGTCAGCAATCAGGATCAAAGGTCAGCATCAAAGATGAGCAATCAAAATCAAAGATCAGGTTCAGGTTCAAAGATCACCAATCAAGACCAAAGTTAGGCAATCACGAGTCAAGTCAGGGTAGAAGATTTATGATCAAGAACAAAAATGATGATCAGGATCACTGATCAGCAATCAGAAACAAAGGTAAGCAATCAGGACCAAGGCCGAGTGTTCAGGATTCCACGATTTGTCTATCCACAGTTGTACTTTGGTTCAGAAAGAGACAATGATTCTGATCTGGTGGACAAAATTGAATTTTTAGACAGGAGTGGCCCACCAGAGTGGACTAAGTATTGGAATTTGGGTTGGGGCTCAACTTAAATTAAAGGGGACTGTGTCCTGGATTGTTCCCTTAAGCCGCACAGGCATACGTGACTTGGTTTGGTATTGCCATGATGAAATAAGCACGGCTGTCCGTGCAAAGAGACAGCATATGGTGCTCCAAAATGTGCATGTATCTGTCAGCATGACTGTCTCCTTCACAGATGTGCATCGTGGGCACTAACACACCTCCATACCACGACAGACCGCAATGTTTGGATTTAACACTGGGAAGAATCAGGTGGGTCTTTTACCTTCTCTAATGCAAAGACAAAAATATCTATTATTTC
Source organism: Chatrabus melanurus (assembly GCA_900302635.1). Taxonomy (NCBI): domain Eukaryota; kingdom Metazoa; phylum Chordata; class Actinopteri; order Batrachoidiformes; family Batrachoididae; genus Chatrabus; species Chatrabus melanurus. The sequence goes on from OMMV01192966.1 coordinate 4,554, forward strand.
CAAAACAATATGTCAGGGTGACTCGTAAAAACCACAGCATAGATTTCAACAGTAAATTAAAGGAACTTGAGCCCACAGAGCAGGTCTGTGCTAAATTAAACTACTATATCCATGAGTAACACACAATCCTTCCACCATGTCCCCATTGACTCCAAATTGTTTGAGTTAAACAGTTAAGACCTTGATTTTGACCTTTCAATGTCATCTATGGTCAATAGATTATGTGACTGGCTGATAGAAATAGACAATTCTGCTGTAAATATCCCCTACACATAAGCACTGGGTGAAAATCTTGACTTTGTACTGTGGCCTTTAAATGATTTTTCTCCAAATGAAATTACTTTGTCCATGGTTGATGGGACACCCACGCTTCACCTGGATGTGGGCAAAAAGATGGTTATTTTAGATATATGGTGATGGACCAGTTGTCTGCCTGGGTGGTTGCCATCCAGGACCCAAGGTGGTGTCGTGGACACGAAGCACGGCACCAGCGCATGCTCCCAGACTTGCCTGATCCTCAGTCATTCCACCAAGTATGGCCAAAATCAGATCAAATCTTGAGTTATGTTGTACACACACACACACACACACACACACAGGACTAAAAACATTACCGCACATATACTGTATGTAAAACGATATCACAAAATGTTTTACATGTATTCACACTGCATCGCATAAATCATTGTAAACACTTGTAATCTTATTGTTCCATTTGTAGAACACATAATGCACATTTGTGACCATTTTGAGACTAATTTCCCTCCATATATGTTACACACTAGAAATGAACTAGTGCACAAGAAATGGTGTTTGATGTGCACAAGATATTAACTAGTTTGCACGAGATATATTTGTAGCACACCATATGAACTACTGAGTGCTGGATAGCATCTTTTGCACACTACATCGTATCTGGAGTGAACTGGATAACAGTTGTGTAATAGATAGCATCTGTTGTGCACCAGCTACTAACTGGTTCACACTAGATAGCATTTGGTGCATACCAAATATGAAGCACTAGACAGCGTCTATGCACGCTACATAGCATCTGCTATATACACCAGATATTTACTAGTGTACAACATAACATCTGATGTGCACTAGATATTAACTACTATGGAGTACACAAGATAGCATTTGGTCCACACCAAATATTGACTGGTGTAGTAGTTAACATCGGGTGCACAGCACATAATATTTATTGTGCACTAGTTAATATCTAGTGCATATCAGATATTATGTTGTGTACACCAGTTACTATCTGCTGTACAACGTGTGCTGTTGTTTGCACTATAAACCATTTGGTGCATAACAAATAACTATTGCACTCTACACATCCAGTGTGCACTAGAGAGCATCTGTTGCACCTTGTGCACACAACATAATATCTGATGTGCACTTGATATTAACAACTATAGTTTGCACTTGCACGCCAAATATCAACTATTGCACGCTGCACAGCATCCAGTGTGCACAAGACGGCATCTGTTGCCATCAGCTATTAGCTAGTGTGCAACAGATAGTATCCGGTGCACACTTTTATTTTTTAGGTCTTGGTAATGGTGTGCATTCTAAGGAGTGCCCTCCTCATTTCATGACAAATATCCCTCTCACTCCGTCTTTTGCTTCCTGTCTCTCTCTTTCTCTCTCCCCGAGGATGAAAAAGTGAGTAAAATTTCAGATAACAAAGCAAGGTGAGTGAGAGAAAGTCAAAATCTATGTGACTTGAGAAAAAAATGAAGAGAGAGGAACAGAAGCCAGGAGCGAAGAAGGAAGAGGCTTAAAAAATGTCTTTGAGTCGCAATGGAGTGATGTGCTTTGAAAATGAAAGGGAAAGTGTAAAAGGGGAGAGGTTGAAAGACAGATAGAGGACAGTGGTTGAAGGGTTAAGGGCAAAGTTACAGTCTATGTGAGAGTATCAAAGCCACAGGAGCAGCAGAGAAAGGCTGTTAACGGGAGCTCACCGTGCCTTAATCGATTGTGAACAGTGCTGCACAGCCAATCACATGAGCTCATGGAGACTTCTGTGGGTTAGAGCACTTACACGGTGTCTGACGCCCAATCAGGGAGAGGGAGCAGAGCGAAAGAGACAGAAAGAGAAAAAACAAAGAGACCAGGAGGGAAGGTGGCAAGGAAAAAGTGAGCTTCGGGATTTTGGTTTTGCTTTTTCATCTCGGTGACCTTGAAAGCTTTTGTTCAAGGAGACAGGTAGGAGACACTTTAGATCGAGTGCCGCCTGTCTCCTCTTTCTGCCATCGGTGTAGCTTGGGGTGGTGGGAGGGGAATTCCAGGTTTAAACTCCTCCCACAAACTGTACCCAGACAGCCACCATCACTCTTTGGAGGATGAGACTAAAATCCTGGACTTACAATTAAGGGGGAAGGATCACCACAACCAAAAGAGAAATAAGAAACATATGCACAACAATTCACAAAAAAGTGTCATGGTCCGGTTTTCTCCCTCACTTCCTGTTTTATTATGACAGTGTCTTCCCTCGTCTTGTTTGCTTCACTTCCGTTTTAGTGAGGACCGGTGTGTTATTTTCTCTGATTACTCCCGTGTTTAAAAACCCCTTTCACGTGTTCCTCGTCGCCAGTAAATCTTCAGCTACAGCTAAGTCTCCTTGCATTCCTGTTTCCTAGCGATTTCCTCATCGCCAACCTGCTTCACGTTCCAGAGTTTTCCTCGACGTCTTTGCCTGCCTCTTTGGATGCGTTTGCTCATTTTGACTGGCTGCGTAACAAACTTGATTGCCCATTTCATCGATTCTGCTGCTGCCTCATCCCTGACGGCCACCTCTGCCTCCGTGTTTTTTTTTACCTTGCCCTGTTTAACATTTCTGATTAAAGATCTTTATTCCTGTTGTCATCTCTGCATTGGGTTCACCAGTACTCAGAGGATTATAAAAACAAATGAGCTGAATCAAAGAAAGAGGAGAAGAAGAAAAACAAAATTGCTCTTATGTGTGGGACAAAGTGTTTGCTGACCCATGCACCACCAAGTTGCCAGAGAAAGACTTATAATTACTATTGATATATAAAGCTAGGACAGTGACACAAGGCCACCAAGGAGCTAGAAGTGTAGTGCAGCCCCACATGATACCTGCAACTAAGAAAGGGCTTCAAAGCTGCCAGTATCCCGAAGAGAGTTTGCAGAACCACAATAAACCCCAGAACCACAGGGGAGTCCCAAGCTCAGAGGCGACCACCCATGATGACTGGCCTGGGAAGCTATCATGGACCCAAGGCCAACATGCACCTGAGGTACCCAACCAGCCTCCCACCATACGGTGGCACATGGGGTGTCCAGCAGCCTGGAACAGGGATCAAGGACACCAATACAGTCCCGGAAGCAAGGCCTGAACCCCACCCTGAGCAGGCCGGCACCGAGCCATCAAATAAGGATCAGGTCAGTCCAAGGAGAATATGCTGGTGTGCATGTTACTGCATCTGCAACCTCACGGAATTTTCTTGAGTCTGGACTTGCAACCACCCAGACAGACCTGTAGTCCATCCCCATCTCCTGAAAGCAACCACCTATCTGCTGCAGCCAGCTAATATCTCCTTGGCCAAAGACCAGTCAGTGAAGTCCATTTTTCATTTTGGGGTGTATTTTCCCGAAGAAGAAAATATGCTACAAAATGAAAAATGGAGAAAAATGAGATGCTTCTCAGGGTCTCTCACGATGCAAGTCGTACACATCATCTGGGTCTCCTTAAGTAACCATTCATTTGACACAAAAATCACTCTAGTGGTGAAGGAGCAGGGCGCCCCACACAAGAGCAAAGTCTACGAGGCCAGAGGCAGCACCCCACCAGAGCACCAAGCATGTAACTCCACCATCACCAAACACATACAGGACAAACCACCCAGGAAACAATCCTCCCCCTTCCAGCGCTCATAGTGCCTCGTCCAACAAAAGCCCCCACTTTCTGCCCATGCAATTACATATCTGTTGGCCCGGATTATCTTTGCTGTTTTTCCTTAGTTTCACCATGGCCTTTTTCTAGATAACATGTTGTAAGCAAGACCTTTAATGGCATGTCACAAAACATTAAAAGGAGAGGTGGAAATTCAACCAGCACATGACATTTTTATACAGATTAAAACAAACATCTGAGTGGACAGACGAAAGTGAATGAAACTCCCCCCAAAAAATCTTATTCTGTCCATGCGACAGACTAACAACTATGTAAAAAAGATAGATAGATGTCACAATGCCATGTTAAGAAATAAGGTACACTTTCAGGAACTAAATCCACAAATGATATCATCGTGTTCTGACATAAAACCAATAAAAATGTAAAATAGATGCAACTTTTCTACCTTCTTAATTTATTCTGGTTTTTAACATTATTAATTGGACCAACTCACTAAATATTCTCTGAACTCACTGTTTTCAGAATACAGTGCGCTGCCAGCGGCCGCTTGTGAGAGACACTTGCAGTGCAGACATCGACATTAGCGTGGGTTGCAAAGACGGCGTGGAGAGATGTGCGACAAATGGGAACATTGATTCAATTCATACATCAAAACCATCACAAAGTTGATCAAAAAGGTATGAAAATTGTTTAAATAATTTGCTGGAATTGCAACTGCGAGTTGTTTATGTTTTCCATACACAGTAAACGATGGACAACTTCCTACGATGCGCTGTGTACACTCACCAGCCACTTTATTAGGTACACCTTGCTAGTACCGAGTTGGACTTGCTGCTGTAGCCCATCTGCTTCAAGGTTTGACGTGTTGTGCGTTCAGAGATGGTATTCTGCATACCTCGGTTGTAACGAGTGGTTATTTGAGCTACTGTTGCCCTTCTATCATCTCGAACCAGTCTACCCATTCTCCTCTGACCTCTGACATCAACAAGGCATTTTCGTCCACACAACTGCCGCTCACTGAATATCTTGTCTTTTTCGGACCATTCTCTGTAAACCCTAGAGATGGTTGTGCGTGAAAATCCCAGTAGATCAGCAGTTTCTGAAATACTCAGACCAGCCCGTTTGGCACCAACAACCATGCCACGCTCAAAGTCACTTCTCCATGCTGATGCTCATTCTGAACTTCAGCAAGTCATCTTCACCACATCTAGATGTCTAAATGCATTGAGTTGCTGCCGTGTGATTGGCTGATTACCTATTTGTGTTAACAAGCAATTGAACAGGTGCACCTAATAAAGTGGCCAGTGAGTGTATATTGGCTTATCTCTACCCAATGAGGGGACGGGGTCATTATTCCGAAGGTCCATTGGTCTGAAAATTAGGGTTAGGGTTAGTTAGTTAGTTAGTTAGTTAGGGTTAGGGTTTTGGGGACTTGCCCCCAATTTTACAAATGAAATCCTTACTTGTTGGGTATTTTATAAATATAATGCATATTTCTACCGATAGGAAGGGTCCTTTAAAAGTAATTCTATTTTGCTCAATTTTGCTGAGTTTGAACTGCATATTACCATTTTATCAATTTTCGGACCAATGGACCTTCAGAATATTGACTAGTCACCACCAAATGATAGGTGGTACATGGTATTGTGAAACTAATCAATTTACGCACTGATAAGATACTTGGGTCAGAATTAATTGAATAACTAATAATTAAAATCTGCTTGATGCAGCTGGAAATGTATGAGTGATATGTTTAAACTAAATTACTACCTACTGTTTATTTTGGTTGTGTTACCATGAAAAGACTGTATCTGCACAGGATTGATGTCCTGAATGTAATGCAGTGAATGAATTTTCAGAAATGATATGGCTGGCTATTATAACCATTTAAAAGGATCTACAAGGTTTATTAAGTTTGAACAAGTACATATAACTCCAAGCCATCTAATTACGTAAGCCAGAAGTACTGTAGCCCTACCCACAGACATTTCAAAGGAAGTAAAAAGTTCACAGAGTAAATTGGGTCCAAGCTCCAGTATCTTTTTAATTACTTTTTTTAAAAATCCAACTTAGCCTGTGGAAAAAAGTCAAATTATCTCTTTTCTTTGTTCTTGTCAAAAGTACAACTGGTATATTCAATTCACTTGAGAACATTATAGAGTGAATAGATGAACAGAACACTAAAAACGATGAAAGGTATGCAGTTTTAGATAAAAATCCGTTTTAATGCATTCAAACTGGCGGCCTGTCCAGGGGGTACCCCGCTTCTCACCCAATGACTGCTGGGATAGGCTTCAGCCCCCCGTGACCCTTAATTGGAATAAGTGGGTTCAAAAAATGAAAGAATGAATGCATTCAAAGCTCAATCAATATTTGAACTGAACAATTCATGCGATATTATTCCATAGACAAATAGAGAGAGACACAAAGAGATAGAGAGATATCGATAGCTGATTATCAAGATCTATCAATTAAAGAGCTACTGATTGATCGATAGATCTCGTATTTACTTTATATAGACTTTCCGTTAAATCGTTGACAGATACACTTTTATATCATCTGCATAGAAGTGAAGAATAAGTCTAAACTACATCAGTGTACTTTGAATATTTTGTACATGTTTCTACATTTTAGTCTTACAGAGGTCTCCCATTGCTGATTGTTGGCCCCAATTTCTGTCTGGATTTCAAATTTGAGGAAAACGGGCACGTTTTTGAAAATAGTAGACAAAATTTGCATTACCTACTACTTTATATACGCTTACATAAGAGTGTACCGGTAACCAAATATTGCTGAATACACCCGAATATTGCAGAGTACACCCGAGTACGTACGATCCCCTTTACAAAATTGTTTTTGCACATGCGCAAAGAGCTACTTTGGCGTTTTTCCCACTTTTTTCCAAAAAGCTAAAATGAACTGTATGCTCACAACGGTGGGCGCCATATTTGACTAGGGTAAAGAGTCATGGTAACTGGTAGGCCTAGCTAGGTGAAAACCTCTCTCCCTCTCTCTCTCTCTCTTTTTCCCTTTCACCTAGTTGAATATGGTGCCGGTGGGCGTGATTTCAGGCCGACTTCAAGAATATTGTACATGATTGTCCGCTTTCACCTGCTTTTACACAAGAGTACCCCTGATCGAAATCTGACTATTGATGTTTTGTGGATCATGATATAACCAGATATAACATGTTTAAAACGTCCTCGATTGTTCAGTGTTCTATAACGCTACTTTTACCACAGACTACACCCGTTTTCAGGCCCTGATTGGGTATCCGATTTTTTTTTTTTTTTTTTGAGCCGGAAACGTACACAATCAGGTATCAAAAATTGGCAGTTTTGTTTGCTTTTACATGTTTCTCCTGCTGCTTTAGTGATTTTATAGCCGCATGATGGCCTTTACACACCAGAGGTGAATGTTTCATGCAGTTACTCTGCACATTAGCATTAGTTTTTTTAAACATGTAAAAAGTGGAGTCTTTTATTGAATTTTGCTAAAAAATATATTTTGTGTGCATTTTTTAATGTACTGACACCACACATACAGTGACTGAGCAATAGCCACATCCACCAAAGAGGTTTTCACGAGCATCTGTTGAGTGGTTGGTTGGTCACTGTATCCAAATCGGCTTTGGATCACAAAGGTTTGCAGCAAAATTCCTGGAAACTCTGGGAAAAGACTGATCATAGTAAGAAGAAAGCACCACCAAATGTAGAGGTTGATTGAGATCCAGATATGGACTCTGTATCTTTTTCTCTCTTTTCTTCTTTTTACATATTGAGATGGATGGTTTTCCAACATTTCTATCAATTACTCAGAAACTACAATACCGACCTTGATGAAACCCGTCTGTTTTATATATCCCATGACAATCTCGATAATAATTTGAAGGCTGTTCCTACAAACCCATTTTTATGAGGAGTTACGCATCACACAGCCCCCTAAGACGAGAGAAGGTCCACAAAATGTTGCCATTTTCTCAAAGAGTTTCAGCTTTTTCTCCAAATAAAAGTGACAAATGTCAAGAAAAGTTCCTACTTTATCTTATGCCTAGATATTATCAAGCTACATAGTGTTTTGTGCCATAAAACAGATACAATTTCAGTCTTATAGCAACACAGAATTCGTTACCAAGCGCTGTCATAATTAGGGCCCGAGCATTAACAGTACGAGGACCCTCTTGAAATTGCTCCGATTATATCCTATTCTTTCTTTTTTCTTTCTTTCTATGCCAAAATAAATCACATTTTAGAGGGGCTAAAGATGCTCGAAAACTCATGCAACTTTGCATATATATCAGTCATGGCAAAAAATGTGATATTTTAAGCATCTTTCAAATGGGCGTGGCAAAATGGCTCAATAGCACCGCCTACAGAGCAGCCCCAGCGGAAGATTTGAGCTAGATGCACGAAATTCGGTAGGCACGTATTTCATGTCCAGGTGAACCAAAAAAATCTCTTGAAGCAATACCTTAAACCCAACAGGAAGTCAGCCATTTTGAATTTAGTGGCCATTTTGGGCATTTTACATGTGTCATACTTTAACAAACTCCTCCTAGGGAATTAATCAGATTGACTTCAAAATTTGGTCTGTGCCATCATAAGACCTTTGTGATGAAAAGTTGCTCAAACCTTGAGTTTTCGTCACAGGGCGTTGCCATGGCGGGGCAGCGAACTGTGATGTTTCGCCATGAA
>OMMV01192968.1:0-12377 GCA_900302635.1 Chatrabus melanurus
GTCCTGGTTTTGTTACTCTGTTAGTTTGCGCTGCCCTTTGTTAACTGTTTGTTTGTTTGTTTAAAGGCCCTCGGTGGTACTCCTCCCTGTTCCTTACCCTGGTTCCTCTTCGTATTTCTCCTGGACTCCTCCTCGACCTTGGCTTTCCCTGACCTGGACTTCCCTTGGCCCCTGGACTCTCCTGACCTGGACTTTCCCCCGACGGTCACTAGTCCCACCTCTATTAAGTACTTTGTTTATCCCGCATTTCCTGTCTGACTTCACTATTTGTTATTTTGACTTTGTTCCCTCTTAGATCCTGACATCCCCACTGTTATTTTTATGCCCTGTTTGACCTTTGACCTTGACCTTTGTTTTGACTCCACTCACCTATTTATTATTTTGACATTTATTCCTCACGACTCCTGTTTTGTCTTTTTAGTTTCTGTTTTTGTCAATAAATCCATTTATTATGTATACTTTACCTGTGTCCTGCGTCTGTCTGCATATTGGGTTCAAACCAAAGAAATATCATAACAGAGAATAAGTATTCATCATTCATAATATAAACTTATATTTCAGTGTACAGAGCATGCAGGGAATGTATCAGCCCTCTGATGCCTTTCATTGTTGTTGTGCACATTGTTTCTGTTGCTGTTTTATCACTGTTACTGTTATATGGTAAATGCACTGCATTTCTATAGCACTTTTTTAAAAATCTGGTGCAGATACTCAAAATGAATGTGATGCCCCAATCTCACACACACACACACACACACACCAGTGTCAGTGTGCTGCTATACAAGGTGCTAAATTGCACACCGGTAGCAACTTGAGGATTAAGGACCTTTGCTCATGGTACCTTAGTGAGTTGTCTGTATAATGCGGAATGGAACCAAGCATCCTCTGGTCACAGTCTCCCCCAAAACAGACCTGCCATCATGGCTTTGTTTTTTTACCCTCCTTTTCTTCGGTCCTGTTAGCAACGATAAAATTTTCGCACAACGAGGTTGTTCTATTGGTGAATTGGATCTCTTCTTGCGTATTGCATGTGAAGTTACTGGTTGTAATATCATCACAATACTATTATAACAGTAACAAAATGAACTGAATTGAACCTGCAAACACTTTCCTCCACTGATTCAGACTGTAACACGCTTGGAAGTGACAACAATGCCAACGTCAGACGTACGTCCATCTACAAAACAATCAAGTGCAAGTATCGGAGCTGCAGCTGACGTGGGCGAGGATGACAGGATGTGCGTATGGTTGTGTCAACATTTTGGGTGTGCTCGCATAATTGCAATGTGATACCAAAAAAACATTCGTTCAAACTTCAATGCGTGAAAACGGCACAGGACACCTGGTGAATTATTGTATGTTAGACTGTTCCAATAACGTGTACAACCCCATTAAAAGGAACATTTTTTGTTTAAGATAGAAAATATTTCAAGCTTTTCTGAAGCATATTGTGTTTTCCATTCATGTTACCCTCCCTTTTTTCCACTGCGCTTGGTATATAAAAGAAGCTTCTTTGTGCTTCTGCCGTTCTAGTGGAGACCTGAGTGACATCTTTAGTCATTATGTCATAAAGGACCTCCTCTGGCTCTTCTTTCATCCTGTTGGGTCTTTTCATTGTTCACATTGTTTGAAGGCTGTTACAGATGTCTTACTTGTCAGGCTTCAGGCGGCGTGCGTCGGCAGTACTCCAGTCACATGACTTTACGGGACGATGCCAAAGCTTTTGTGTACAAAAATGTAATTCAGCACAACTAGAACACAAACTGAGGGCTGAGACCTTTTAACCTTTTAAAACTGAAACATCCGAGCCAGACTAAAGTTCAGCTTTCCGGTCGTGTGGAGTTTTTTTCTGTTTCTCTGCAATGATGGTTGTCTGATGTCTTTTTGTACTTTAAAATGCTCCAGCAGCTGTTTTAGTTAGAGATGTGCACGGGGAAACCTAAAAATAGGACACACACACCTCAGGGCCAGCTGCCTCTTCTCTGCCACTGGGACTGGCTTTGCATCTCCCCTTTCACGTCTTTCATTGCTCGTGGTCTCCTCCTTCTCTTGGAGCGGATGTTTCACCTCTCTCCCTCTGGGTTTTTTTTTTTTTTTTTTTTGCTCTCCTCTAGGCCTCGCTTCTCTGGCCGTTCTTGTGCTGGCATGAGAAACCTGAAACAGGACACCACTTCCCCTCACAGTGGTCCATTATCCAACCTGATGGGAAACTGGAACACTCCGCCACAGCACTGACTATGTGCACATCTCTGTCCCGTGAATTTTACATCCTCTTATTTGAGATGAACATGCAAGTTTATTTCCATGCTAAATGAATACTTGTGATAAAAGGACTATTAATATCAAACATTGTGCATTTGAAAAGGATCTCTGTAAAAAAATTTGATGGTGCAACTAAGGGTTATCTTCATGAATGAATTTTAAATACTAGATAATCGTACCTGTGGGCATGAAGACAGTAAGGGCTACAGCAATGTGACATTTGACCCGAATGACCTTGACCTTCATCAAAATGATTGCGCTCCAGCTGACCTTGCCAAGGCAATTCTGGAACCCACCTAAGTGTATCCCACTTTTGGTCCAAATCAGGTGAAAATCAAATTCCTTGACCTTGACCTTTGTCAAAATGCATTCTTTAAGGGCAATTTCAGTGTCAACCTTTGTTTACATACCAAATGTGGTAGAAATGAGCAGAAGAACGTGGGGAGGAGGAGGCCAACAGACAGACTGTGAGTTTTAGGTTCATGTTGGTCATTTTGGTCCATGTTTATGCCAATATAATCATCTTTTCGATTTCCCTCAAGTGTCTCTACTGTACTCAAAATAATGTTTCTCTAACTGTAATGACCATTCTTACTTTACATTTGTGTAATAAAAAAGTAGGACAGATGTAAAACAACACTTTATTTCAAAAATATGATCATCTTATTTTCCTTTGAGAGCTATCAGGCAGCAAGACTGAGGAGGGGGTGTGGTTTCTCCCTTATATTTGCTTGTGCTATCATTCTCAGTGTGCATTCGATGTATGTGTAGAGATCGAATTGACTGAGCAGTCCCCGTGAGTTTAAAGGTCATCATTTTACAAAAGTCAAATGTGTAAAAGCTCACGAGTACATAAACTTTTTGGTACATAAACCAAGAGATCAGCAACTAAACACCAGGAACAGAACTATGACATAATGTAAAGTTCTAATATCTACATTATTGCTTGAGAAATTCATGAAAATGTTGAACAATGCCCTATCTCACAATGTTAAAGAAAGTGGGGGAAAAAAATCCTGGATCCGCCCCCTTAATTGGATCCACTCCAAAAGTTAATGGTTTCCTCCTTGGCCCATACTTCACCCTTCCACCAAGTTTCAAGAACATCGTTTTTATAGATTTTGCGTAATTCTGATGATATTTATCTGTAAGAGTCACAAAGATAAGTGTGAAGTGTTGGCGGAGGTATGTGCTTTTGGAGCATTCTCTAGTTTCTCTTTGTTCGTAAAAAATATATATATATTTTTTAAAATTCTGTGGATAAACACAACAAACGTATCTGTGCTTGTAGTTCCTCACACTTCCCTCCAAAGGTGAAGCAGCATTAGAGACAGAGATTTGTCTCTCTTCCATGAAGGACAGAAATAAGTCAGGTCAAAACGCACCCATGCTGCCGGGGATGAGAAAACAAGTGGCCCCTGTTTATCATCCCTCTGGAGTTTGTGAACAGGATTATTCCCTGTTGCGGAGTATACACGCAGCAGTAACACGATTATTGGGGCCTGCTGTATGTGTAAGGATGATGAAAGTAATTCACATGTGAAATGAGCGGCTGAGTTTCTTTCACTCATTTGCTGTGGAACAAACCCCCCTCAATCAGAATCTTTGATGTGCTTTCTGTGTGTCTAATTCCTATTCAGTGGGCAGATACACAACCACTCAGAGCATTCAGAAGAGCTTATGCAACCTCTCATTACAAAGACACCAACGATATTAAATCACTGTTTATACACAATTACCTGATGGGCCATCCTACAATGAGTGATCGGAAAAATTAAGAAGAAAAAGTAACGAAAAATGTGAAAAACGAATCCAAGTTTAAATGTACTTGTCATTGGTCTGTCAGTCAAGCTCCGCTGCCTAACTCCGTCCTGTGACAGTCTTCCATAAGTGGTGGATGCATTCATGGCAGTGATGAAAACTGTCACAAGTGATTAAGGTGAAACTGAATGCCATCTGGAGTCTGGATCACGACTCCTGTTAAACTGTGGCTTGTGCAATTTTTATGGTGCACATGGAGAAATGTCACCGGCGCCTCGGAGGGGTTTACGAATTTGCTCAAGGGGCTAACGCAAATAGCAGCAGCAACAGAATACTGTTTCTTCATTCCTAGTTTCTGTTATGGACGATGTGAGTGTCCTTTCTGCATTTTAGCAGCGCAGTTGTATTGCAACAGTAGGTGGACGCAAGATCAAAAGAACTTCATAAATGGGATTCCCCTGAAGATATCAGATGAAGACACGACGAATCAAATGTGAGCGCTCAAAGGGCGAGATTTTCTTCATCCGGCATGTAAGTCCTGTCGCTAATTCCTCTGGGGCTTCTGATCCTGTTTGGCGAGTCCTGTATCCTTCTTTATCTAAAGTTAATCACACAGCAGACCTGTCAGCCACTCATGGCTGGCACCCAAACTGTGGATTTATCACACACTCACACACACGGCGCTCTCAGGGCAGCGCAGTAACACCCACCGAGCAGCCCCCGCTACACCTCGTTTGTCTTTCCGCCTCTTTCACCTTCACTGCACTTCCTTGGACCACATGCTTCTTCCGTGTCCTTGCTTGGACTGAATCCTCTTTTCCCCTTCATCAACAACCGTCCAGATGTTGACATCGCTGCATCGTGAGCTAAAACAAAAGATATCCTGAATGGCGGAGATTGTCGCACAGAACAGGCTGATTGTGTCACTTTTTTTTCTCGGCTAAGCTTTGTTTCAGCCGTGTAAAAAGCTTGTGTTTTAAGACCACGTGCGTGAGCTCTACATTGTGGACTGATAGTTTGCAATCCCTCTTCGTGAGAGTGACTAATTAACAGCGCCCTCATTTGGAAATCAGTCATACTTTGGAACAGAAGCGGCCTGTGATTTAACACTACAATCAAACCTAATCACCCGGGCTTTCAGGGTCTGCAGGATTAAAATTGACTTTGTTGCTATGGCAATGAAGTCCATCCCATGGTGGTGTTTCCAGGGTGTGCTGAGGGATTAGATGCTGATGTCAGACATCTGTGTCAAATCCTTCTTTGGCTCATTTCAGCCGTTTGTCATGATGCTGGATGACAGATGACAGCCTGACACTACGAGGTAGTAAATGTACTGCAGCTGCTTGATAAGTTTCAAATTCTTGTTTATACCGTTCCCATCTCTTGGCTTTGCAGCTTTATCCCTTCAGCCTGAGGTAATGTGGCCTTTGAGGTAAAAAAAACCCATTTGTTTTGTGGCTTTCCCATGATGGCTGAATAATGGTTTGAAGCATATGGCTAAATGAGACTCTCAGACCAGGGGTGTGAGTAATCTAGCATTTCTTTCTGAAAAGTGACACCGTCCAATAGAGATTAATGAGACCGCAGCACTGTTAACGCTTTCACTGCTTCAAGAGAAGCAGCATCTTCTCGCCTTAGTGTTATTTACACTTTACATTCGCCGACAGTCGGCCCTGTTGCACTATATTAAGGTTAAGAATACTCATGCAGTGATTAAAAACAGTGGTGCACAGAAAAAGAATGGTTTCGCTTAAGAGACCAAGTGAAAATGGGCGTGCTTTAAATATTATCTTTTAATTTATTGGTGTTTATTAGGTCATTAAAAGGAAATAATAGGGGAGCACATACAGTCATTCTGCAAACTACAGAGAAGAAATTCAGATTTTTTTTTTCATTTATTTTTTTGCCCATCTAGCCTGCATGCACTTAAACCATGATAGCGGTGATTAGAGTTCCTTACCTTGTTATAAATAGGTTTAACTTCTATGACATCATAGATAGATGGTTAATTTTTCTTTATGTCATGAGGTCCTTGCCATCAGAAGTGTATCTCGATGCAGCGAAGGTGTTGAACTTGTAGAAACATTCATTTACCTCGGCAGTGACGTTCAAGTCTCTGGATCCTCAGCCTTTGAGATCAGGAGGTGCCTGGGAAGAGCTTATGGAGGTCATGAGGTCACATGGATATAGATGTTTGGCAATGCTGACATCTTTATATGAGAAAGAAGGTCCAGGGTTTAGGGTCATCATGCTTCCTGAATTATTGTATGGTTGTGAGACTTGGACTCTAACCAGTGACCTAAGGCGATGCTGAGATGACTGTGATACTAGGTCTCTTCGGAGGATCTTTGGGTACCCCTGGAACGCCTTTGTGTCTAAGAACAGTTACTTAGGGAGACTCAGATGAGGAGTATCACTTGCATAGTCAGCTACGACATTTTAATCTTTTCATCATCAGCAAGCAGGTGCCTCAGTGTTGAGGACCCCAGAGACTGGAGAAGGCCAAGAGGACACCTACGTTTCACCTGGCTGTGGCAGATAAATGGTTACTTTTGAGAAGTGGGGATGGACTGGGTGTCTGCCTGAATGGTTGCCAACCAAGACTCAAGGTGGTTGATGGTGTGGTAGATGTGGCACCAGCACATGCTCCCAGTCCTGACCTGAGCTGGATCCAAAGCCAAACCAGTTAGGTCAAAGGGTCATTGAAGTAACGTAATTAAAGGGGTGCTAAAAGAGTGCTTACTTTCACCAACAAACAGAGAATTGCGGTCAAAATTCAGATTCTTTTCCCTTCTAGCCTGAGTGCACATAAGACAAGATAAGATCAGACTTTATTAATCCCACAATGGGGAAATTCAGTATTGCAACAGCTCCACATACAGGACAGATGAAAGTGTAAGAAGTAGAGTAAAAATAAGTAAATAAATAGAGTAAACAAATGACAGAATAAACAATAGCAAAAAAAAATAAACAAGCAAGCCCAAGTATATATATACACATTATTTACATGAGATATAAAATATAATAAGGTATAAACATAATGGTGCAGATTAGAGATCCTTACAATATCATAAATAGGTTTTGCTTCCATGGTATCATAAGACATAAAAGTTAAGTTTTCTTTCATATGTCAGGAGGTCCTTTATTATGTCATAAGGAAAGAAAGTAGGGATTTGTTGAAAGTGAGAAAAATATCTACCATGTATCAGAATTTAAAGAAAAAAATGAATTGGTCTTTTCTTGGCCCTATGCCCCATCCCTCCGACAAACGTCATGATTATTGGTACATACGGTTTTGACAGAAAAACAAACAATCTGCAACGAAAACCAAACCTCCTCAGTGGAGGCAAATCACCGTTGGAATAATGACAATGTTCATGTGCATATTTTATTCTCTAAATGTTTCATCATTTCATGCTTTGAAGTCACGTAAATGGATACGTTTGGAACACTGTCAGTAATCACAGAGAATTGGGAGTAGGTCAGCCGATGTGCAGGCAACATGCCTGCCATCTGTGTGCAACATTTAATCTCTGGAAGGATTAATGTCGTACGCCGTGGTGATGTGAGAGGTTTCTTGCATGCATATTGCGCTGAGCTTTCCAAACTCTATGAAACCTCACTTTTGTGAGAAAATGCATTTCGTAAACATTGCTGCAAAATGAAAATTGCGCTGGCTGTAATCCCATTCTATTTTACAGTCAGGTCCATAAGTATTTGGACAGTGACACTTTTTGTATTTTTCCTTCTGTACAACACGACAATGGAGTTGAAATGACACAATCAAGGCGTGCTTGTAGTGTAGACGTTCAACTTTAATTCAGGACATTTAACAAAAATATCACATTAACTATTTAGGAATGACAGCTATTTTTATACATTGTGCCTACCCTGTCAGAGCTCATAAATAGTTGGACAAACTAAATATATGGATTATTTTTAATACAAATCATCACTTTTACAGTCAGTTTTCTTTAGACAAGTCAGGGGATGGATACATGAACATTTCCAAGTCACTGAATATGTCTTGGACTTCATTTATGTCACTCATTAAGAAATACGAACAGTATGGTAAATGGTAAATCTGTCTGGAGCAGGCATTTATCAAAAACTGAGTGACGGTGCAGGAAGGAGACTCGTGAGGGAAGCCACCAAAACACCCATGGCAAATCAGAAGTAATTATAAGCTTCTGTGGTTGTTATTGGAGAAACTGCACCTCATGCAACATTTGCCTATTGCATCATGTCACTTCTTCATGGTGGAGTGGAACAGAAAAGGATTTTCAGACAAAGGAAACAGATCAAATCTGGGGTTGAGTCTCCCATGTGCCTTCTGGTAAATTGTATCTGAAATTTCATTTGGGTGAAGAAAATTCTTCTCTGTGCCATTCCACCTTGAAGCTTTTAATTCTTACAGAATTGTCATGGTTGTCTTGGTGACTTCCCTCACTTCTCTCCTCACTTTTCATTTTTGAGAAGTGCCTACTCCAGACAGATTTACCATACAGTATCATACTGTATTTCTTAATTTTGGATTTAAATGAAGTCCAAGACATATTCAGTGACTTGTAGAAAGTAAACTGGCTGTAAAGGTGATGACTGGTATTAAAAATAATACTCATATTTCCTTTGTCCAACTACTTATGACCTTTGGTTTATTTCTCTCGTACAGTATTACGTTTGTTATGCGTGTAGAACAGAGTTTCTCCCTCGGCTTTCGCTAAAAGGCGTGAATGAAATTAACAGTGAACAGAGCTTTTAACTCCCTTATACATTAAAAATGGTTGTACACAAATTGAAATTTCTCTGAAGATGTTTATGCATGTTTCACAAAGCAGCAACACCTCAAGGTATGTTTTGGGCGTGAAATCCAATTTACACATGACAGAGAATATGAGGAATTAAGATCGAGACTATTTGTCGAGTCCCTAGAGGGGTTTGAGAGATTATTGTAATCACTTTCTCTGTGTGTGTGTGTTTGTGTTTGTGCATGCGTGCGTGTTTGTCTGGACAAATATCTCAGGAGCTGCTTGGCCGATTTCATTCAAATTGCACATGTGATTTGCCACTGGTAACATCTCAGTATGGCATTAATTTGAAGGTCAAAGGTCAAGGTTAATCAAGGTCATTGATTTGTCTGAAAATCGCATTTTTTTGCAATAACGTCAAAACTAAGAGAACTGGAAGAGTTATTTCAAGTGGACATGAATCACCAAACAGAATACCTTCTGCTGAGCTGTATGTGGCGTCATGATGACATCACCAAATGACATCATGTGACAATAAATGATCACAAAAATCACATTTCCACAAAAACCTCTAAACAGAGCCATCTAGAAAGATGAGTTGAAGTGCATATGAATCAGCAAACAGCTGATTATGTTTGTGACATCATGATAAAATGAAGAATACCACCTGCTGATCTATATGTGGCATAATGATGCCATCATTATATGACATTCAAATATCATTCTATTTTATGATTTATATGCACTCCAGATCCTCCTTCAAACACTTCCAGTTTCGGAGTATACTGTCACATGTCAGCATCTAGTGACTTCGTTATGAAGTTATTTCGGAAAATGTGATTTTTTAAAAATCATTTAATATCACATGACATCATTTGGTGGCGTGATACAGTATTTTCCATTTCTAGTGGCAACCAGTTATTAGTGACAAAAGTTGAACTTTTGTTATTGCACATTCATATGTTTAAGATGCACATCTTGTATGGTTTCTAGTGACCAATAAGCCTTGTCTGTATGATCATGATGTGGATAAGTATGTTTATGAACAAGTATTTATTAACTTTACTTACTTATTTTGATTGTGATTTGCTGTGATCAACTCAATAATAATTTTCCATTGCTGCTACTGTGTTTGCAATATTTCCCAGTACTTATATGGGGAGAAGCAGTGGTGGGTACGGCTAACCCAAAAGTTAGCTTTGATAACCGCTAATCTGCTAACTGAAAAGTTAACTGTGGTAACGCTATCTGAAGCTACCGATAACCACTAACTACGAACTTTGATTATATGAATTTAGCTTAGGCTTGGTTTTTTTGTCTCTAAAATCCTGAAAAACAGAGCTAAAGAGCTGAAATTGTAATGTGTTGGTACATGGATGACTAGTCAATATTCTGAAGGTCCATTGGTGCCAAAATTGTTAAAAATGGTTATATGCAGTTCAAACGTAGTAAAATGGAGCAAAATAGAGGTACTTTTAAGGGTCCCATCCTGTAGGTAGAAATATGCATTATATTTATAAAATACCCAGCAAGTAAGGATTTTATTTGTAAAATTAGGGGGCAAGCCCCCCAAACCCCAAAATTTATTATAGTTATAAACCCTAACCCTTAAAAGTAACTATTTAACTAACTAACCCTAATTTTCGGACCAATGGAGCTTCAGAATAATGACCCGTCCCCAATACATGGAGGTTCCCAAAAAGGTTTTGCATGCCAAGATCAGATGATGATCAAGATGTACATAAATAATTAAATAAACAAATGAAATTAAACGGTAGTTTCCATTCAACATACAGTTTATTCACAGCACATTCATTCATTTTCTAAACCCGCTTACTCCCATTAAGGGTCACGGGGGGTGCTCGAGCCTATCCCACCGGTCAATGGGCGAAAGGCGGGGTACACCCTGGACAGGCCGCCAGGCCATCGCAGGGCCACATATTGACAGACAAACACATGCACACTCTCACACACACCTATGGTCAATTTAGAGTCACCAATGTCTTTGGAAGTGGGAGGAAGCCGGAGCACCCAGAGGGAACCCACGCAAACACGGGCAGAACATGCAAACTCCACACAGAAAGGACCAGGTCGGAAGCGAACCTGGGACCTTCTATCTGTGAGGCAACAGTGCGAACCACCAAGCCACCGTGCCGCCCATTCACAGTACAGAAAGTACTGAATAAGAAATATTAAGAAATAAAAATGCACATAGAAAATCCATTTTAATAATCTAATTAATGCATTTACTCTAGTTTGACCTCCTACTCCCCCGCCTCCTCGAGGTGACCCACGTTGCCTTCGCACGATGTGTCAATTTCGCTTATTGGATTAGCGTATAAGCTCCAACAGGAACAAACGTCTGATTTTAGCGTTTACAAACATTTTTGACCGCTAAATTTTGTTAGAAAAAATGTTAGCCGACTTAAAGTTAGCGGAATTAAATTCAGTGGAAGCTAAATGGTCTGCTTCACTAATTAGCTGTTAGCCGATGAGCTGAGCTGCGCCCGCCGCTGGGGAGACGGCTCAGGGCGAGGCTGTGAATGATCAGAATGTTTGTCTCAGAGATGCACACGTTAGCCGAGTGCAAATTGTGCTTCAACAGATGAGTGAAATGTTGTCTTTAATAAGATGTAGGCGACAAACATCGTCATAAACGCAGGTCGGCTTTGACGGTGCAGAAGAAGGTTAGCGAGTCCTTGTCCACTCTCCAGTCACGTGTTTTTCTGTCCTCTCACAGCTCGTAGACAGTGATTATTTTCCAGATTCATAATGCAGCCTGCTCCACTATTTTATCCTCTTTAATATACTCCGCTCTCTTCTTTTGATTTATAGTATCACCTGTACGCTCCTGATGCAGCGGTGCAGCAGTGCTGATCAGTAACCCTCGGAGGTGATTTATGACCAATGGGAGTTCCGGTCAGAACATCTTAATTGAGCCTGTACATTCTCCAGGGCAGTCCTTGAGAGAAGGATGAGCTAATGAGGGAGAAAACGATGAGCGGAAGACGCTGTAGGTGTAAATCAGCTTGAGAGGAAATGTTTAAAAAACACTAAGTACACCGACACGTAATACGGTGGAAATCCAAGTTCATACATTTGACATCGAAGACTCTGGACTGGTTTTACTTTTCCACCCTTATTTTCTCACTTTCTTCATTCGCCGTTAGGCTCTTTTCTCCAGGGAAAGCACAGGTGAGCATGGATATGAAGTTACCTGCTTATCTCTCAGCACTCTCCTGCGCTCATATCTCAGGACCCCCGGATATTTTTGCCTCATTAGGAACTTTGCACCTGGATTTTTGCTTTCGGTGCAGGAGGCTGACTGGATCCCTGAGGGTTTTGGAGTAAAATCCACAAAAGTGTAGAGCTGCACAATGCAGATAACTAGCTGTAATGCTGACAGCAGCTGCCTGAGCACTCTGAGGCAGTGAGTGATTGTGTGTCCGTTACTGTACCTCTGCTGTGGCGCCAGTGGAGCGAGCTCAGGGAGGGGATAGGGCGCCAAAGAAGTGCAAAAGTAGACTCACAATGGCGTCAGTGCCTGCTGAAGTCAGTGCTATTGACTGACACCTGTCACTGCTGTCACTGTGTGTGTGTGTGTGT